>JBCEWC010000048.1:0-94382 GCA_038996855.1 Solanum aculeatissimum | reverse complement strand
ACAGGCTTTCCCCCCCCCCCCCCCCCCCCCGCCTCCCCAAACCTACACACACCAAAAAGTCCTACAAATCTACTCATTTCCCTCTTTACCAACTAAACAAACAAACAATAACAGAGCAACAACAAACTCTCTTCAAATTCACTCACATTTCTGTCAGTATGAGCACGGCCAGCAGTCCGCCACACGCCACCATATTAGCGGCGGTGGTGATAGCAGAGAGGCTCGTTTCGTCAATGATTGGTGGAAATGCCGAAGCAATTGCTGAATACATCTCTGAACTTCTTTCCCCTATAGGACTACAATTTTTGCCAATAATTTTACTTTTCACAATTCAATTTCTGTCATCTGATAGCGGCTCTTTCGTTTTGAGTAGTGAGCCAAATTCGATTCATCTTGCTAGTGGTTCCCCTGTTGTTGTTGCTCTTCTTCGTCTACTCACTTCCTTCTTTACCAAACAAGAAAAAACAGAGCAACAACAAATTAGCTTCGAATTCACTCATTCTGTCGACATCAACATGAGCGACGATCAACACCGCGGTCCGCCACACGCAGCCCTATTAGCAGCACTATTGATAGTAGGGATGATGGTTCCGTCATTGACCGGTGAAAATGGCAACGCAATCACTGAATTCATCTCAGAACTTCTAACCCCAATTGGATTACACCTTTTGCCTATAATCCTGCTTCTCACAGTTCAATTTCTCTCATCTAATACCGCCTCTTTCGTTTCGACTGGTGAGCCAAATTCTATACATCGTGTAAGTGGTTCCCCTGTTGGTGTTGCTCTTGTTCTTCTCCTTGTTCTGTCTCTTCGGTATAATCCATTTTCCATCTTCGGTGATGGCGGTGGTGGTGGTGATTGAATAAACGAAATGATTTAGAAACGGATTCACAATTTAAATTTGATGAACTCAGAGCTTCTAATAAGGATGTCAAAATAGGTAATCCGTACAACTCGTCCAAAATTTTATGAGTTGGGATGAAGATAATTTGAATTGAGTTCAATCTCAACCTATTCAAGTCGTAACTTATTTTGAAAGAATCTCTAATTGAGTTCAATTTAATTTTCAATTTCAACTCGTTCTAAAGTTTTTTACTTGCAATAATATAATGTATATTTTCTAGGGATAATTACACCCGCAAACCACTCAAAAAAATTATTTACACCAAAAAGCTCACTTTTTTTTAGTTACGAAAAGTAGTCATCTTGCTAATCTTTAACTATTTTGTATATATACGCAATTTTCCCTAACTTATTTTGAAAGAATCTTCAATTGGGTCTAATTTAATTTTTAATTTCAACTCGTTCTAAAATTCTTTACTTGCATTGATATAATGTATATTTTCTATCTATTTTATATTTGTTATGATTTATCTATCTATTTGTAACTTTTTATTTTTATTTTTTTGAGTTGAAATTCAAATTGTGGTTATAAAAAGTAAACAATAACATGTTAAAATTATTGAGATTGAGCGGGTCAAATTGGATGGGTCATGACCCAACCCAAATTTTAGCCATTTGAGCCCAACCCATTTGAGCCCAAAGTAAATTTGGGCAGATCATAACTCAACTCAATCTCTATTTGAACTCATTTTAACATTCTCAATTTCAATTCAAACCGCTCAGTTGACACCCCTAGATTCTAACATGAGCATTTGATTTATTCAATTTGAGATCGAATCATTTCATTTTACGTATTTTAATACATATACAAGGTTTGAGTTTATGAAATATTTACCCACTTTAGAGTAAAGAGACGAGGGGTTTGACAGTTAAGACTTGTTTTCTAGAAAGAAAGAGGCAATCGAAAAATTCACGCTCGTAGAAAATAGAATATAATATCTCTGGTTAGTTCAATTATCATTATAAAAGAGAGTAAAGAGACGAGAAAAATTTGACGGTTAGAGTTGTACTTCTAAAAAGAAAGAGAGTTGGAAAATTCACTCTCGACTGAACTCCAAGTAGAAGAAAGAATGTAATCTCTCTTGTTAGTTCAATTGCTAGAATGTAATCTCTCTTGTTAGTTCAATTGCTATTACGAAAGAGAGTAAAGAGACTGGAGAAATTGTTTTCTATTAGGATTTTTTCTTATATTCAGAACTCAAACTCGAAATTTCTACTTAGAAGGGGGAAATCATATTCATCCCAACATAGCTTTCGTGGCAGGGTCATCTTGTTAGTGCCTAAAAAATAAGTATAATTTCATAATCTCAAGAAAGTACAAAGCAGCCAGAAGAAAGAAGTTTCATCTCGAACTTCCTAGAAATTTCATCGTTAGGCTTATACCATCTTGATCACGAATAAAATCTTAGTTTAATCCCCTATTTCCACGAGTCTCTATTTGACCAATCGGTCTCACAGTCAGACAAATTTATATCATTATGCTCATGAGCAGAATTTTAACTTGAGCCCCCCACCCTGTCTTTATTCAACCAATTAGTTTCACAGTTAAATAAACTAATATCGTTACGATCAATTATTAGTCTCACAATCAGACAAATTTATATCATCATGCTCAACAAGCAGAATCTTAACTTGAACCCCTTATCCTATCTTTATTCGACCAGTTAGTCTCACAGTCAAATAAATTAATACTGTTACAATCAATTAGTCTCACAATCAGTCAAATTTAAATCATCATGCTCACGAGCAGAATCTTAACTTGAACCCCCAACCCTGTATCTATTCGACCAATCAATCTCACAGTCAGATAAATTTATATCATTATGCTCATGAGCAGAATCTTAACTTGAACCCCCACCCTATCTTTATTCAACCAGTTAGTCTCACAATCAAATAAACTCAACACCATTAAGCTCACGAACAGAATCTTAGCTTGACCCCACCCCCACCCACCCACCCCACACACACTAAAACGCGTAACTCAATAATGTTATAAGTCCAAAAAGTCCCACAAATCTACTCATTTCCCTCTTTACCAAACAACCAAAAAAAAAAAACAGAGCAACAACAAGCTCTCTTCAAATTCACTCACATTTCCATCAACAATGAACATGATCGACGAGCAACGCCGTGGTCCACCACACGCGGCCCTATTAGCGGTGGTAGTGATCGCAGTAATGATCGTTCCGTCATTGATCGGTGAAAATGGCGAAGCGATCACTGAATTCATCTCTGATCTTCTTACCCCAATTGGATTACTCCTTTTGCCAATAATCTTACTCCTCACGATTCAATTTCTCTCATCTGAAAATGGCTCTTTCATTTCGAGTATTTTTTCGACCGGTGAGCCAAATTCTATACATCGTGTTAGTGGTTCCCCTGTTGGCGTTGCTCTTGTTCTTCTCCTTGTTCTGTTTCTTCTCTATAATCCATTTTCCATCTTTGGTGGTGGTGGTGATGACGACGATTGAAGAAACGAAATGATTCAGAGACGGATTCAAAATTTAAACGCGTTGGGTGCAGAGGTCGGAGTTTGGGATATTCAGAATTTAAACTCGGATTCAGAGGTTGGAGTTTGGGATTCTAACACGAGGCATTTTATTTACATGATTTGAGATCTATTTATTTGTACTTATTTTGTTACTTTTTTTTAACACATAAACAAGATTCGAGCAATTTGAACTAATAAGTTACGTATTTTATTTATTTATGAGTTTAATATTTAAGATTTTTAGTACTAAATTTATTGTATATTTGAAATTACTATATTGAATTTTAGTTATTTTTTGCTTATAGTAATTGCCTTTAAATTGAGTAGGTTATATTCGTTTTTTATTGTAATAATTGTTACTACGTCTCGATTCTAAACAAGTTGTGATAGGTTGTAGGTATATCTTATGATATTGGAATCTCAAATGTCTTTTTTATAGATCTTTCACTAAGTTTTTTTTTTTGTGTGTGTGTGTGGGTAGGTGGGTGGGTGGGGGGATAGGTGGGTAGGTGGGGGGAGGGGGGGCTTTTTGGTTAATTGTATGTCTTAGGCCCCTACTTCCTTATTTGTAATTATTATTATAAGAAACTTGTCTCTATCTTTAAAGGAGTTTATGCATTTCACGATTTTTTTTTTATGTTGTGGAGTCTTGATAATTGAATTTAACAAACAATCTTAATGAGCAAACAACAAATAATAACATATCTAGTGGAATCCTATAAGTGGGGTCTGGGGAGAGTAAAATGTATGCAGACCTTACCATATCTCATAGAGATAGAGAGACTGTTTTCGGAATCTTAATCAGCAAGTTGATTAGAAAGCTAACTCTCAATTGAGCTTGATGCGAAAGACAGAACGTAATATCTCTTATTGATTCAGTTCATAATTTATCGAAAAAGAGTCTTAACACAGAGAAAAAGTAAGGAGATGAGAGGGGTTTGATAGAGTTATATTTCAAGGAAGGAAGAGACTATCAGGAATCTAACTTTCAATCAGGTTCAAACATTAGATAGAACGTATTATCTCTTGTTGGTTCAGTTCATAAGTTATTATAAAAGAGTCCAACAAATACAAAGAAAGAAGCTATTCTTACGTATTTTTACTTTAAATTCGTAATTAGATCTTCAATCTTAATCGAGATCCATTCTAAACCAAAGAGAAGGGTTAAGGCCTAAGTGAGAGTCATAAATTGGCACTCAAAATTAATTAGACACACTTAATTACTTTATTTAAAGTCATTGAAAATGCTTGTAGATGTGTCCCACTCTATATGATTAAAGTCAAATGAAACAATTTAAACATTGATAGATTATTATTTAAAAATAAAATAAAATAGAATACCAGTAAGTTATCTAACGATACTCTACTCTTTTTCTACTTGTTGATTTATCGAAAATAATCTTTTACTCCATAATAATATGATAACGTTTATATACATCTTATCCTTCTCATACCTCACTTGTGAAATTACACTAGATACTTGTACTTCAAAATCTTTAGTATTTTTTTCCGTAAATTGATTTCACAAATGCAAAAAATTATTTTCTCACAAATGTAACTTTTTCTTTAGTTTTGACTTTTTTCAAAAAAGAAAAAAGTGACTTCCTAATATTATAATTTTAATATATCAAGAGTGTCATAAACGAGGGGCTTGGGGAAAATCACATGGTCATTATTCCTATAGAATATACTACTATCTCTAAATAAATAAAAAATAACAAGATTTGGTGTCAAACACAAAGACTCGAAAGAGATTGATCTTATTATATAATAATAAATTATAGTGTTGGAATTATTTTGTGTATATTTCAACTCGTTTTATGAAAAGTATTGGAAACTACCTCTTTGGAGCTAAAATAAAATTGCGATGAAACAAAATAAGTATGAGTCATTTTTCATAAAAAGCATTTTACGTGAACCAATGAAAAAGAAAAGGTTCCTATCACAAATTCAAATTAATCAAGATCAAAAATAAATATTAATCGCCTAATAGAAAAAAACGAAAACAGGAGGCTAGTTGTGTTAAGGTGGTGGCAATTAATCTTATAAAGATAGAAAAAAAAGATAATCTGATATATTATATGAATATATCGTACATAATCTTATTTTGTATTTTCGCAAATAGAAGAGGAGAGAGACACAGTGATGGGAAGTGTAGCATAGTCAAAACAAGTGGACAGTCACTAATAATTGTTAAGGAGACAATTAGTGTGAAATTTTCAATTTTTCTGACAAGTCTCAAGATTCTAATTTCGAAAGTTAATTTCATCAGATCTATAGAGGACACACCATGTGAGAACCAAATTAGAAAAATTGATTTGAGATCCCAATTGCATCAACCAATAAAGTTACTTAGAATAAGAAATCAAATACAATAATTAACCCCATATTTCTCTTATTTATTCAATAATTTGAGTTTGAAAAATAATAATATTTCGTTACTTGAATTCAAATAGAATATTCCAGAAGAAAAAACCTAACCCCACAAAGACCTCGTAATAATTACTTCCTCTTTCTCCATTCATATAACATGATGATTTGAATAAACACAAAATATCAAAAAGAAATGAGTAAAACAAATATATTGTAATTACATGTGCTACTTTTCGAATTTCAAAATTCAAATAAATCTCTCTTTTAAATATTTTAAAATTATTAGTTATTGTGACTTCAAATACTTTCTACGTACATGCACAAATTCTCAAACTTAAACTGTTCAAATCTCGAAAAATAAAAACAGCACATAAATTTGAGGCTATTTACCCAAATTTGAGGCCTACGACGGATGCCTCCATTGAGCGGCCCCTGGTAATAAAGTGCATGTTGTGCGTACTACCCTGGAGAGGCAATGGCAAGCTTCTGAGACAAATAAGTAAAATCAGAAACTTCTGGAAAAATTTGCGTGCGTATTTCACTCACCATACAGTTTTAACAGTCTGAAATATGCATGACTAGCTTTAGTATACAAGATTACAAGGTTTCTATATCGGAAGCAAGGTATTATACGCTTTATTTCATCATATTTGCGTTCCTGCGACTACTAACCCGCTGTATCGGCAGCTTGTGGAAGCGATTAATAGATGGGAGTACCGAGCACTGCAAAAATAACAATATTGCGAAAAGGAAAAGAGTAAATAAGGTGTCAGCAGCCTCGATTCTTTCTTGGTCATTAAGCTGTGTTGTCAAGTGAACAGACATCCATAACAATACGAGAACGATGGTTTGGTCAAAACTTGTGAGAATGAAGCTTCATTACTTGCCTTATCTGCCAAACCAAGCCTCTTCTTATCATACAAAAATGTTCAACAAGCACCAGAAGCTCCATCCCATCTATAGTCAACAGACCTTCAAGATCAATAAAGCAAAATTATAGGCAGTCCCCATTAACATTTGGGCATTAGGTATTATCTATAAAGGACATGTTTTTCATATGAATATATATCATGCCCTGACTTTCGATTTGCACACGATAATAATTGAGCTCCAATTCTGTCTAGTCAGAGCCTGCTACCAAGTATTGGGGAAAAACCTTAACATAATTGCATCAATATCTCGAACAAAGAAATCACAACATTTGGGCTAATTTTCGCACTAAAAGAATCTGAAATAACTTGGAAGTGGGAAGGGTCTCTACAATATTCATGTACACGTGCAGATGTCATTCAGATGTGCATGAAATACCAAGATGGTGCGGCATTTGCTGCAAATATTGCAAAATGCAAGAGGCTAAGCCTGGGGAAAAAACTATGTATGACATCAAACCCACAAAGTCATCACTATAAAAAGAGAATTGTCAATCCAGAAGGCAAACCCCTTGCTTTCGCTGACAAGGGATTTCGAACTTGAGACCTCCAACCTGAAAATTCCAAGCCCAAACCACTGGGCCACCCCAAAGGGTTAGCTTTTAAAAAGACTATTAAACTACGCTTCAGTCAGTCGTCACTCGTCACCCAAGCCTTCAAGATCAAGGATAAGGAGCGACAAGTTTCAAAAAGAAGCTGCACTGCCCAGGCCCAGCATATAATCCACAGCCCACCGACGTCAACCAATCCCTCCACCATATCTTCCACTTAGAAAAACAAAAGGGTGCGAGAACTAAAGATAAAGACTTAAGTTTCCTCAGCCCCTCTACATAGATGAGCCAGAACAAATCTTTAAAGGAAAAAAGGAGAAGGAAATAGAAAATATTCATTTGGAAAAAAAAGACTACAAAAATATAAGCCCTTGTTTAAGCACTACCACCCCATCAACATGAAGAACCGTATTTTCAGCATTATAAATTCCTTAATACAGCTCCTTAAAAATACCATGACAGATTAAGTAGAGGATACTAGAGAATGAGAGTCGATGTAAGCTTCAAGCAGTTCAGAAAAAATACTGGATTAGCATGAACTCAAACATGATATGCTGGCTCCAAATTTAATATTTTTCAGTGAAACTCTAGTATTAAGAAAAAACTTGGGTTGCTATGGATTGTTGGCCATAACTCATAGCAACTAAAACAGCACCCAAGATGGACCAAGGAGATAAGTTAGGTGGTTGAAATGTGAAATGATGCAAACACAGAAAACAAAGTTAATTTATGCCTCAGATCCAAAATGGGACAAAGCAAATACATACATCATAACTGTCAACCCAGCAAACAATCTACCATCCAGTTGTTCCAACAAGATACATGAGGTGGTTGCATGAGAGCAAACACATAAAATAAACAAGTTAATGATTGATCCTTAACACTTATCCATGGTAAAAGTGGCATCCACCATACACATATAAGTTTAAGGGGGGGAATGGCATACAATAACTCTTGAAGAATATGATATGGCAAACAACTACTACTACGCCTCGGTCCAAATAAATTGAGAGTGAAATAATATGTACACAACAAAAGATAATCAAGAAATTACCTTCATATTCCCCCTTTCCCTACACTCTTCCCACAGATGAATTTATAAAAATCGTGAAATGCCTTAAAAAGAACTCAAAAGCCCCTCAGGCCTCAACATTGTAAAGAGTACTAAGATTTACTTAAAAGTTAGGAATGCTAGAAAAAAAGTGTTTTTAGTGGTAGGTCTGAACTAGGGCCGACTGAGACAGGAGCTTCGGTTAGGTGAGGACCTGTGACATATATGTTGCAATGATCTTTTATATTTTATAGTTGAGAAGTTTATTTCTCTCTTTATCTTGGATACAAGAGAGAATTTTATTTCTCTCAGACTTTCAGTTCTGAAGCTCAATGAAAAATATATCTTCTTGTGGTGATGCATACTTTTGGGAGCCATAGGTACAAATTAATCCCGGTAAGGCACCAATTGCATAATATGTTGAATGAATATTGACTAGTCTAGGTCCTAATGATGACATAAAGCTACCAATATTTTATACTTATACTGATGAAGTCAATAAATTCAGCAAAGCATCTTCAACACACACACACAAAAAAAACACAGGAGTTAAATGAAACTTTGCTAACCTCATGCTACTCCAAAAGTTTGAAGCCTGTCACAGTGAGGAGTTGGGTACTTCCTGTTCCATTGTCGCCTCTGAAGTTCTATATGACAATAACGACCAAGCATATTTTTGTAATCACTAATAACATGGTTTTCAATGTTATCTCGATCAGGACTACCAACAGGATACTTCTGATCAAATTCATGTGATTTAACAAAATATTCTACTCCATGATCTTCTGTGATCTTCCTAAACTGATATTGGTAGTTCTTCTGCAAAGAATAATCAGGCTCCGAGAAAGGAAGGTAAGCAAGTAAGATGATAATCAGAAATGGTAATAACTGAAGGAGGAGAAGCAAGTTGGGTCCAGTGGAACCTAAATCCTCTCTCTGGGGGGCAGCATGTGTTCTTGTCCTGTAAACATGAGCCGTCCTAAAAATATCAGAACGACCAAAAAATGCTCTGAAAATCTCGTCAGGATCAAAATCATCATCATAATAGCTGTGCCCAGCTCTCCTCCTGTGCCTGACATTATGCTGCTGATTATACTCGAAATCCTCAGCCAAACCTGTCTGGTCGTACTGCCTCCTCAAATCATCATCACTCAAACACTTAAATGCCTTGGATACTTTCTTAAACGCCTCTTCTGAGCCTGGAGCCTTATTTTTGTCAGGATGAACTTTCAATGACAGTTTTCTGTATGACTTCCTAATCTCCTCAACTGAACAACCCTTCTCTAGACCAAGAATCGCGTAATAGTCCTTCTTAGTCTTAATTTGCCTAATCAACTGCACATGTTCTTCTGTATAGTTCCTCTCCCCATCGGATACCTCATCGGACTTGACACGGCTCGTTGCATTTTTCTTATTTGCAACGTTTCTAACCTCACTTGAAGACTCGGGAGTTGATGACTCCAGATTTTCACATGCAGCCAAAAGATCTTCCACAGATAGATCACTGTTTAGGCGTCGTGCAATTCTGATAAACTTGAGTGCTTTCTGCTTATTGCCAGATGCAATTGCTTCCTTGGCAATACCAATGCATCTTAAAGCCTCATCCTTATTACCATCCATTCTAGCGTTCAAAGCAATAACTTCAACTCAACTTGACAAGAAACTCTAAAACTGAAAATCACAGCTCTGCCAAAAACACAATCTTCTAGATATCACAATACTCACAGAGATACAAGCGTTTGCAATTTCAATTCACCTGATTACCAAAACGTCAAAAAAAATCACGGAAAATAATTGTGCATAAACACGCATGAACACTTTACAGTATTGGTCGATATCAGATCAATCAACACAAGAAAAAAAAACACAATCTACTGGAGATTGCGATAAACATAAAGAAGCTGTAACAAAAAATTCATTTGACAGCCAAAAGACATAACAAATTGCTCAAAAGTATCACACTCGCATGTAATGAAGCATAATAGTGTTGATCAATATCACAAAATCTGAAAACATGACGAGTAATGAAGCAAAAAATTATATGTTGAATGTCATGGCTTATATTGTTTATAATTCTATTCCTAATAAACTAAATCCACTCAAAAAGACACATACTACTAGGAGCACAAGAAAATAACGCCTGCAATTCAACTCAACTTATCACCAAAAAATCCAATCAATTACTCAAAGTCACAAAAAACTCTAATGAAGCAACAATTTGACACGATAGTAAAAATTAGAGCTTAAATCATCTCGTAGAAACCAAAATACTCCGGCAACCAAGGATTGAAATTCAATTTTCCTATACCATAATACCTAAGAAAATTACAAAATTAACACACAAAAACATGTAATGAATCAGAATATCGATGAGATATGAAAATTGGTATTCGATTTATTCAGGATTGTATAACAAATAAAGACACATCCAACCATACATACATATCTTACTAGGATCAAGATATAGGGAGAAAGAACTATTGCAAATTCAACTCACCTAATCACCAAAATACCAAGCAATTAGTCAAAATTAACACACACAGAAATGGAAACTAAAAATTAGGCTTCAATGGCAAAGAAAAAAATGAACATCTGATAACAGATACAAATTCTACTGGAGATCATGATACATAGAGAAGCCATGACTGCAACTAAACACACCTCACTACCAAAATACCTAACAAATTACTCATAATTATTAAAGGAACACGTTAAATTGTCTATCTATGTATTACACACGAACTAAATCCACTGAAATAGAAACTCTAAAAGGAATTAATATCATGATACACAGAGAAGCAAACCAGTTCAATTCCCCTAATTACAAAATACCTACCAATTACTTCAAATCACACACAAACATGTAATGAAGCAAAAACTGATGAGATATTGAAAACTAGTGCTTGCACTGCCAATAACTGTATTACAAATGAATTAAACCTATTGAAAAATACCTGTTCTAATAGGGATCCTGATACACACAGGAGCATGATCACAAATGCAGTTTCCCTAATTACGAAAAATACCCAACCAATTTCTCAACTTCACATATAAACATGTAATGAAATAAAAATCAATGAAATATTATATATTTTGCTGTTAAAAAAAGGCTTGAACTTTCAATAACTGTATTACGCTACACATCATGATACACATGTAGGAGAGGTAATCACAATTCAATTTTCTAAATTAGGAAAACATCCAACCATTTGCTTTACTGAAAAATACTCTGTGCTGCTAGGAATCACGATATACACGAGAGTAAGATCGCAATTCAATTTACCTAATTACGAAAATACCCAGCCAATTGCCCATCTTCACATATAAACATGCAATGAAGCAAAATCAATGAATTATATATATATAAAAAGAAAGGCTTGAACTGTCAATAACTGTATTACACTAGAGATCACGAATTCACGATGCACACACGGAGAAGCCTTGATCGCAACTCAATTTCCTTAAATTAACAAAACAACCAACCAATTGCTCAAATCTATATACAAAAAAATAATCAAGCAAAAAATATAATATGAAATGTTGAAAATTAGGGCTTATGAAATTGTACCGCAAACGAATCAAATCTGAAAAATTCAACAGATAAATGATCGGCAAAAACTGTAAGAGCTACACAAAAACTAACTCACCTGCTACCGGAATCTGAAGAGACGACCGACCGACTGACCGACCGGACGGCGAGTAGAAAAAGAGGAGATTATGAGAGTCGCAAAAAAAAGGGGAGACGTGAGCAGATTTGTGGTCTTTATAGTCGAACCAATTCACACGCGCCACATCAGTGAAAGTGTCACATTTGACGACGAAATTGATTTTTATTTTTATTTAATTTAAAATTAAAAAATAAATATATAAATCATATAGTAGATATTTGTATGTTTACTGTAATTAAAACACTTTTATTACTTATATTAATTTGTTTTTAAAGAAGAGAGTGTAAACATCAAAATTTTGTAGGACTCTACTTACACTATACAATAGTTACGTACTTCACTTTTGAGATATACAGTGGAATATGATAATGGTAGTGTAGGCGGACCTTCTCACTACCTCGGAACTTTCGAGATATACCGTAGAATCTGAGAATGGTAGTATAAGCGGGTCTTCTCACTACCTCTCCGAGGTAGAGAGGTTATTTCTGGAAGACCCTTGTATTAAACAAATCAAAGCAAAGTGTGGAGAGAACTGTAATAATAACAATAGAGTGTAGTTACCTAAACATAATAAACCACATATGATATCAAACAGACAAACACCAAAAGCCAAAGATTGCGTGAATATGTTAATACTATGACCGATGCAGAATACATGAATATATTAATAATAAGGCGACTCTTAACTACGTACTAACATTCTACCCTTATTTGTAACTTCCATACCCTCCTAGCTTTACTTTTGAGAGATACAATTCACAATCACTTAAGGGTCGTTTGGGTTTAAGTTATATTCAATGTAAAATTTGTCAATAATTTGTGAGCATCAGCTAATACTAGGAGATAACTTATAATGGATTCGTGAGATTTTGTACCATATAGATACACAAACTATAGTTTCAAGATTTTGCACCTATCATGACAAATATTAAGATGACTTGTATATATTATATCTTCAAGTCGATAATCTTTCAAAAGCAACTTCTCTACCTCCATGACACAAGGTCGCCATGGAGATGAGGAATGTTTCAGCATGACAGGGAGAATGAGCTACAAAAGAATTTACATTGCTCTCTTCCTCTTTAAAAAGTAAGGCAAAAGGCAGCTACAGTTGAACTTCCAAACTTTCAAGAACGAGACTAACTTCTGTACAGCCCTGAATTCTAATCCTACTAATCACCATTGACGTTATAATGGAAGCAATCAGTTTTCATCATCAGAATCGAAGTTTTGCCTTCTCCTCAGAGACTCAATCACTTCAGGAGGCTTGTCTCCTCTGCTTAATGCTCCACCCGAATGAGACTTGAGCCTAGGTGCGTTCATTGCGCTAAGTGGTGGAGTTGATGTTCCTCTATTGACTTCTCTGAGCACCGACCGAGCTGTGGCAGCTGCAACTGCATCTGCCATGGCTGAAGCTATTTTTGTATTGCCCTCATCAGATTTCTTGTTCATGAAGCTTAAAGTTGTAGGATTACTTGGTGACCGATAAAGATCTGGTCTTTGCATGGTTGCAACTGCCTCGGCAGCAGCTGACCTTGCCTTCATTGATTCATATCTTTGCATGTCGTAAATGAGCTCTTTCTGGAGTTGCTTATCTGCAATCAACATGTCATCAATCTCATTCTTGTAATCCTTCAGGAGGTTCCTAAGACATTCCATAAGAGAACCAGTGAGAGGGCTGTTTTTGCTCTCAAGTAGACGTTTTAACTCTATAAAGATGGGGATTGTATTCTGGATTAAGCTTTTCTTGACTGCTTGTGTTATTGTTCTTCCCTTTGCTGCTGAGGATGGTCCTCCATCTGCCCCTTCTTCTTCCATATCCGCTGATTCTGTGGTCAACCCACGGCTAGTGGAAATTCGGATCTCCTTACTAGAAAGAACTTGGAAAGCGTCCTGATTATAATACAATTCAATATGAGTGCCAAAACAAGTTGAGTAACCAACAAAATTTCTCCAATCAGTCTCATAATTCTCACACAAACTACATGAGATTTAATCAACATTAAGAAAAGCCACGGACTATGGTTTTAGGTGATATGCTACTACAATTCTTTTTCACTTCACCTTGAAGCTATATGTAGGTTGATATTTAACCATTTTAAGCAATCTTCTGTTCTGGAACAGCAGAAACATGCTTTTAGGAACTACCCTTCAGATATAAATACTAATAATAACCAGTAATAAACCTTAACATAAAGTCCTTTTTCCTTTTCCATTTTTTAAGGCTGAGGTGATTGGTTAGGAATTGGTACCTGCAGAACAGACTGTCCAGTCATATCCTCAATATTAAGTAAACCATCAGATGCAGCAGCAAGGATTTCCGCACATATTTTGGCAAATGTGGCTAGTAGGTGTTCAGGAGCCATTTGTTTTAGCAATGTCACATATATGTGCATTCTTGAAGATCTCGACTTCTCATCATTTCCTCTGTACAATAGCTAAAGTTAGAAAGATTTTCTTGTTACCAACCAGATAATAGCAATAGACAATAACATTATTACCGTATAGAAAAAATTCGGGTCTCATTTCGTGAATTTTGAGGATTACTGGATCCAGTATGAGCATTGCAGTCATTCAGCACAAACATGGCTTCTACAAAACTGTTATAGGCCAAAAGAGGTGCTTTGGCTGCAGAGAAATTGCAAAAAGGGAATAATAAGTCTAGCATGCAAAATATACTTTTAATTCTAAATTTATGGAGATACAACCTTTTAGTATATTTCCAAATAGAAAATCTGCCAATTGTCTTATCTTCTCTGATTCATCAGCAAGAGATAACAGGAACCTAAGGAAAAGCACTCCTCTCCACTTGACGTAGTCTCTCTGAGTATAAGAAAGGACAGATGACAGTTAACAAAGCATCACCAAGAGCTTGCATAAAATTTAGAAAGAGAATGACTTCAGGAGTGTACCTGCAATAGTCTGGATAGTAGTATAAATGTCTGCCTTCTAACAAGTTCACATGGATCACGTAGGCACTTGGTGATTTTTGATAGGTAACTTTTTTTTATTAAGAATTGCACATAAAAATTATGTCAGGAAAACAATCTGTGCAAACTGCTATAAACATGCTTATGAATACATATGGACTCACCAGTCGACTAGAGCAGTATACCGTACACAGAAATCTGCTATCACTACAACTATGTTGTTGCGGAGGGAAGCACAATCACCCTTCTCAAGCTCCTGGGAAACATAATGATAGAGAACATTGTCAACAACAGAAATTATATTCTTGAGTTACTTTTTGGCTGAGCAGAATCTTAATCCATAGGAACAAGCCATACCTGAACAAACAAAGGAATGTAGCGTTTTGCGAGTTTCCCATCAGTGAGGCAGATCTTGCCCATGGTTAGCCAAGCTTGAAAGTACAAGGAAGGAGCAGTCTGCTTTATGGAAGTGGAAGCGATTGCTGGTTTTTTAGCTCTGGTGTTACTGGTACCAGATGTAATCATCGTGTGTAAAATGGGAACAACGGTTGATACATCAGCTGAAGGACAAATAACAACTAGAGATCCAATAGTATGAACTGCAGTTATTGTTTTTAGTAACAATTTAGAGTGTGATGCCACTGTTCTTTTTCCCTTTCCAGTCGTACTCCCAGGGGGTGTGACCAAGATAGTGTTTCCATGTTCTTCCACATTCTTTGACATGTATGCATCTAGCAATCTGGATGCTTTGGATATTAGCTGATTTACCCATTTTGCAACCAGGGAATCACCCTCTTGAGGGTTCAGAGCCTTCCGCTTGCACAAAGTTTTGAGTGCTTTCACATGAGCATTAACCTGCCACAGCCAAACCATCAACAGATAACAGTTTACACATGCACTACCTTTTTCACCAACGCTATAGTGATGCAAGGTATTACCATAAAATTGCGAAGGAATGATCAGAGGGATAATCTTATTAACGCCAAACCGGCTACCTTTGCATTTGTAATTTGATTGTTCTCTATCCATCAAGACTACAAATTTGTGTTTTCAAATTACAACAACTATTGCTGGAAGTTTGATATAAATATGTTTGCAATAGGCCTGCATATTATAAAAACTCAACTCCTTAAGAGTTTCAGAATGTAATAAAAGACAAATCTTAGTTTTGCAAAGTTGCTACACTGAGTCATAGAACTAATTCATATGCACCTCATTATCCTCTGTAAATCAAAAGTTTCCAGGCATTTTCCCTTGAGTTAGTCAATTGAAAGTTTTCATTATGAAAGATCATAAGCTTAAGGAATATTGTCTATCAATTATTAGAGCATAAACATATGTATATATCATAGTAGCTGGTTAAATTTCTGAAGTACTGGGCTACTGGCTAATATATCCATTGAAGAGGTTAGGCATTTTGAAGTTCAGTGAAGCAGAAACAGAAACATATTCTAGCACTTCCATATCAATGCTTCCTTTCAAGAAATTTGAAATCAAACTGCAGGCAATCAGTTAAGTTAAGTGAGGCACCTAGATTACAAAGAGATTTGCCAAACTAGTTTGAAGTCAGTTGAAGCAACTCACATGCAAATTACATATAATCTCTGCCAATGCAAAAAGGGCAGGATACATGAAAGTAAAATGTGGAATGTTACTGATGCAAGATACCTCTGTCGAATGCATGTTGAACTCCTCTAAACGTTGAAGAAGGTTATGAGCTAGATCTGCTGCAGGTTCAGGTGGCAGATCCATAGAAACATTAGAGATTGTTTGCAAAAGATATACACGATCTGCAGCCCATGAAAAAGTGTTTGATGTTGTGTTTAGCCCTTCCTCCGGACAATCAGGTTCCCAGGAGCTATCTTGATCTCCAGTGGCTTTATACTTGTCAAGGAGCTGCCAATGATGATGGAGGAATTCCCAATCCATAGCTCGGGAAAGGAATGCTGATACCTCTGAGAGTAAAAACCAAGCACCTGGAGGGGCTGTCCACTTATCTATTGGCATGGAATTGCTTAACCACAGAGATTCGGACGACTTTATGATATTCTGAAGTGTAGTGACAATCTTAGGCTTCAATTTTTTCTTCTTCCCTAAATTTGTGCAGATCTTCTTCACCCAGGGTGTCACCTCTCCGTCACATATCTCTCTCAATATACCTAAAACTCCCTCTGGATATATCTCTAAAGCTGCTGCCTTGCAATTTGAATTACTCTCAGATGCATGTTTCAGGGAATTGCTGGATCCAGCTCTAGAAATACGGTCCAGAACCAACTCTAGGAACAGATTCTCACACTCTTCCTGTATGCTAGATTCATTATCAGTTATTAGACGAGGAATGGAATGTAGCCACTCCTTGACTACACCGCCTTCTGTGAATATCCTAAATGCCTGTAAAACAAATGTAGACATCGAATGAGATCAAACTAGGTAATAAATGTTGTACCACAAAATGAATGGAGAGGGAAGTGAATAATCTGATGGATACAGAAGAACGTCTATTAATTTGACATTTGAAAGCTAGAATTAAAGGAAAAGCAGAAGGCACAGAGTGGATAATATTGGTGCAAGTGCACCCATTTTCCTTAAAAAATGGTCAAATGGTGACAGAAACCTAGAAAGACACGGGCTTGATTCTTGTGGTTCTCAAGTCAAGTAACCATAACATACGTACATGTGGAAAAGATAAAAGTGAACAAATGATTGGAGACACAAGCAAAAAAAGACACCACAAGTGGTGATGCTATAAATAGCTGAAAATGAAACATTGGTATTCTATCCTCAAATAAGGGGAGAAAAAGCTCATATAACAAAGCAGTTTACTCCATGACCGTGTAGAGATAATGGTAGTGTAATGCATTTTTTCTTCTTTTTTTGGATCAATGGCATCTTTACTGCCAATTAAAGAACGGAAGTTAGAACTACATACATTTGGGAAAGTGTGAGCAGAATTTATCACAAGCTCCATAATAATATGTCCCCAGTTTGCCTTTTATTTTGTGCATGATTACCTAAAATATCTAACCGATGATCCAGGAAACTAAATTGAAGTTTTCAACTGTTATCAACATCAATACCAATTAATCAATTGTTATTAATAAGAATCATTCTTTTTAACATGTTTAACTTGCTACCAACCATTCCGCCTCACAAAATTAGTGCAGTCACAACTTCTCTAAGCAATAGATGCTAGACTTTGAGTCAAATCTCTTCAATACAGAAACTTTGCATCTACTTAGCTAGAATCAACAACATACCCGGTGTAATTCCATAAGTATGGTACAGAGAGATAGAGTGTACAAAGACCTTACCCCTACCTTGGGGCGGTAGAGAGGTTGTTTCTATTAGACCCTCGACTTAACTGAAATAAATCAGTGTAATAACAATATAAATAGCACATGAATCGATTCACCTCTGAAAGAGCTGAAATTGCTGTTTTCCTTATGCTAACAAGTGGATCAGAACATGCCATGCCCAATGTCCTGAGAAAATCATCGTCTGGAGCACTGTCTGAAAGAGATGCCAGCTTGGCTATTACAAGAAGAGCAGCCTTCCTAACTGCAGCCTTCTCATCCACACACCGTTTCTTCAAAATGTTATTCATTACACTTCCACGCTTATCAGAAACTTCATTTCCAACTGAATCAAACCCCATAAACTTTTTCAGCACCGATTTGCTCTTATCATTCCCAGAGAAAAAACCCACCAGTTGAGCCAAATTTGTCAAAGCCCGAGCCCTTATTCCAGCAGTTGCATCAGAACAACGCTGAATCAGCACCTCCAAACAACTCAAGCCCCAAGAACTTTCAACCTCAACATCCGAATGCCACCCAAAAGGATCCTTTAGCGACATCATTAATGCTGGAATAAGGTCGACAGCTAGTAGCCGCAGCTGAGGTTTCCCTTGACTCATCTTCACCACATAACTAGCAAAACCATTTTGATCTTCAAAATCCATAACCCTGACAATTTCCACAATAGCTTCAACAGCTGCAGCCCTTGGCTCAGCCTTTTCAGGTGCCTTTTGCACTATGTACTTTGGCAAATTCAAAACTGATTTCTTTATATCATTCGATTCTTTTGCCAACCCCATCATTCTATTCACCACAAATTCTAAACTTAAAGTCCTGGCTGGTGATTTAACCAATAGAATCAAAGGTGTCAATGACTTCAATATCTCAACAGATGAAACCCCTAGATCCCCATGTTCACCCTTCAGTACTTCACTCAAAATCTGATTACACAGCTCACAAAATCTCCCATAAACCCCAGAATTCCCACATAAATCAACTGCTTTAACTAAAATTTCAGCCACAGTTTGTACCAAACTCTTCAAACAATCCGGAAACCGACCCAAATGAACTAAACCCAGTGCCAATTTCAACCTCTCAAGCACAATAAACAAAACCCTAACATCAAATTCACTCTCATTCACACTATCCCCAACATTTCTCCCTCCTTTTCGAGCCCTCCCCTTCTTCTTCTTCCCCTGACTATTGGACCCCGACCCATCTGGGGAAACCGAAGAGGGTGCCTTAAAACCCTGACGAATTGAGCGAAGAAGAGACAAAAAACCCATAGGAGTAAAAAGCGTAAATACAGGAGAATTAGGTGTTAGAAGTATAGACAAGTAAACTTTCGAAGCCAAAAGCGAAACACTCGAAGGTGAAGAATCCATCGCTGAAGCAATCGAGTTGATTAACGAAATGGGTGAGAGATTTCTTAAAGACAATTCATCGTAAAAGTCCTGAATATCTATGGGGTCGTTGGTTTTGAGTGTGTGATCCAAAAGGGTTTGTAGATCCTTCAAAGCTGATTCTGAAATGGGTGTTTGAGTTTCGAGGTCGTTTACTATTCTTTCTACAGCGTCTTCCATGGAAAATCTACCAGAGAATTTGGAAGCCATTGTTGAGGCTCTACGAAGCTTGAGTTTTTTGGGTCAACTGTATATAGCTTTAACTCCTTTGAATTTTTGGATTTTCCCGCTCAATGGAATTCATTTTATTGACAAAATGGTCCACAAAGTTTGGATTTTCACTAATAAGAGCGAAATGAAAGTACGAAAGTTGTTTTTATCTTCTTCACTTTTCGACATGAAGGAATGTCCCATAATCTTTTAGGGTTGGTATGTTATTTAGTTTTGATCTGAAGAATGACCATCGGAGAAAATATCTTTATTCTTATGCTACGTAATGTTGATTGAGTAATTTGCAATTTTTCATAATTTACTTTCGACAAACTAAGAAATTTTTCATTACCTTCTCCTTCTTCGGACATTAAGGAATGTTTGATAATTCTTCAGGGACTGGTAGGGCTGAGCATAATATGGTTTAAATCGAAAAAATCGATCGAACTAAATTTTTTTAAATTTCGGTTTCAGTTTTTTTGTTATTCGATTCGATTTCGATTTGAAATTTCAAAATTTTGATAATTCGGTTCGATTTTCGATTTTAAAATAATTAAATTCGGTTAACCGAAAAACCAAATTAAATAAATTTTTTTTAAATTAAATAAATTACTAATTTCCTACCAAGTCCATTTGAATAGTCCACACTCTATAGGCCCAATTCCTAAACCCAATACTTATAGCCCATATCAAAAATCAAATTAACATCATATTCTAATTTCTAAATATCTAAATAAATTTTAAAATTCTAATTCTAAAATCACAACACAAATTAAATTAATTTTAAAATTCTAATTTCTAAACCCAATCTGAAATTATGGAATAGTTCAAATTAATTACAAAAATATACTGATGTTATGAAATGACTGCCTAAGTTTTTTTGTTATGTATTTAGAGTTCGGTATTTAGTTGAATGATTCTTAGTTTCTTAGTCTACTAAAAATAAACTTATTCAATTAATCTAACAAATCGAAAACCAAACCGAAATAAACCGAACCAAAATTGCAAAAATCGAACTAATCCGAATTTATTTTAGTTTGGTTTGAATTGACATTTTCACTAAACCGAAAATTGAAAAATCGAACCAAATTTTATAAACCGAACCGACGAGGGACTGGTATATCCTTTGAGTTTTGATCTGAAAACACAAATACTCCTCTACTAGTCTGTGTAATTTGCTACAGACAAACATTTAATTTCCCTTGTCTTGTTGTTCATTATTTTCAATCGTGTATGCTCTTTGATAAGGAAGAAAAATCGAAAGAGGAGAAGCAAAGACATGAAGATGTAAATGTTGATGATCCATAACAAGTGGAAACGGAAGATCAAGTTGAGAGAAGCTAGCAGCGGCGACATGAAAGAGGAAAATGAAATAGAAAACCCTATTTTCTAGGAATATCTTATAGATTTTCTTTATGGACCGGGCTAAATTTTTATTGTTCTTGTTATATTTACTTTGTTTTGGGCTCGTTTGGATCTATTTTGTACAAACTTATTTAATGCTTCCATCTCCACCAAAATTTATCAACTGAGATTGTAACATATTTTTATTCTATATTAAAAATAAAATAATTAATTTCGGTTGTTTATTCCTTTCGCTTATTCTTCACAATCATCACAGAACAATTAGCATGGTGGGAACAATACTCACTTACACTTCCCAATACAGCCCTGCATCATTTTTAAAAAATAAAATAAAACATCAAATTAATATTTTCATTAAAAAAAACAAAAAATTAATAGTATTGATGGTGTAAAAATTCTTACGTTATCTATGTATATAACTTAAATTCAAAAGCTCATTGAATTCTTTTTATACTATTTGAAACGAATTTCCAATTAATATTCTCATGAAGAAAATATAGAGTTTATATTATATACTTTGTTATTCGGACTCTTTTAAAGTATTGCATGTCAGATTCTTCAAAAACATATTGTATTAGTATTTTTGACGGATCTGATATGCACCTTTTAACGTTTTTGAAGAGTTCAAGCATCATAAATTTTATAACTTAACCTACGCTATTACTTTAAGTTACCAACAACACGTAATTAACTCTTTGTATCAAGTGATGTAACGTGATTACCTAAAAATAGAACAGTAACATGCTAAAAAGAATCAAAATGTATATACTGATTGTGTAAAAAATGTTATACTATCGACGTATACATATTATTATTATATTTATGACCATGTTTTTGTGTGTATATATTACCTTTTGAAAGCTCCATAACCATGGCTACCCATGACCAAAAGAGTGGCATGGTGCTTTTCAACAGCATCAACAATAACATTCCTAGCATTACCTTCATATACTTCATATGATACATTTGTTACCCCTTTACTCTTGCATAATTCTTTTGCCTTTTCAATGATTTTATCTACTCCTTTTTTAATATCTGTTTCTATGAGTGTAAGCACGTCAATTCTTCCTGCACAACAACATAAATCAATAATACAATCTATCAAGTATCTACTATATCTGTCATATAAATGAAAAATAATAGCAATATATTCAGTGTCGTCTCATAACGTAGGGTTTAAAAAGTTAGGGTGGTGTGCATGTAGTTTTATCTCAGCTTTGTGAAGATTGAGAGACTGTTATTGATGGACCCTCGACTTAAGTAAGCATATCCAAATCAAGCATCGATAGAAAAATACATTATTGAAGAAGACATGTTAAAAGTAAAAGACGAAGAGAACAATTGCAATAATAAAGTACGATAACTGAAGCAAAGAAATAACATGTGGTAACAAATTTGAAGAATAAAAATAGTAGAATAGAAAAATAATATTAGTGAGAAGGAAACTAAACAGTACTTGACTTCGTTGTATAAAGCATTAATAATATTATGTTTTATAAGTAGATTCAATGTATCTGATGAAATACAAGATCATTTCTAATCAACTCATGATAATGATTTAATTTGATCTTCCTCTTTTAGAGAACTTTTCAAATTTGAATTGATTTATTAAATTAATTATGGAGTAAAACTAATCAAAGTAATATAACAAGTTGATCTTGATCTAATCTGTTTTTAACTAACAAACTCATTTGCCACTTATAGGTTCATCACAAAGGCAAAATATACAGAAAAACTCTATATTTTCATTGGACTCGTCCAACTCATTTTAATCCATCAATACGTCTATTTGTCACCTCTTGATTTAACATAAAGATGGATGGATGTATAAAGGATTGATTATGTATTTCCATTGAATATGAATACTTTAAACTCAAATTATGTACACGTACACACACAATTTTTTTTATATATAGAATAACGTCACATTAATTTTGAGCATACTAACTCTAAATTCTTAATTCGGTTTATACCTGGTCCAGACATTCCTGTAGAACAAGTAGCATATGCACTCATTTTTGCATGAACAATTACAAGCTTAAATTGAGAAGATGATGGAGAACCAAAATAATGATCAAGTGTCCATTTAAGAGCATAAAGACTATGATCACTATCATCAATTGCAAAAATTAACACTGATTTTTCACTCATTTTTGTGTTTTATTTCTTAATCTTCTATCTCTTTATTGTTTTACAAGACAATAAAGAAAGAAAAAAAAACTTTAATTTATTTATGCTTGGTTCTATAAAAGTTTATAATTTAATCAAATTAGTGGAGTTAATTATGGATCTAAACTATAATTTGTGGACATTACAAGGTAGTTTATTAAGGTCTTAAACAACCACCAAGTAGAGAAATAATATCCACAAAGGATAATTTTTTTCAAATTAAAAATGTTTTTTTTAAAAGAATTTTATGAATAAACTCAAATTAATCCAAATAGTAAATATTACTAGTTCATCAAAATATTGGTTTTTTTAATTTTATTTTAGGATATATTGTCATTTTACATGATTTGACTATATGTTGAGATATCAAACTCATAATTTAATTAATAAAACCTAATTAATCAACTACTTCCAAAATTAAGCACTTAGATTATAGCCACCTACTAAAAATTTGGAATTGACCTCCCACTTTCCAATTAATTGTCTCCAAAAATTAAGTTAGCACCATATGTGATCTTAATTAATTTGTGCATTTTGGGATCTTAATTTATATATAAAATGATTTGACTTAAATATATATATTTTTTAAATACATGATTTATAATAAATTATAAATATTTTTTCACTGAGTATATTGTTGTTGTTGTAGTATAATAAATTATAAATATTTATATGATTATAATGTATCTCATATTCTTTAAAGAAATATCACGTGTGGAGCTAGAAGCTTATATATGAATTCATTTAAATTCAATAGCTTTTGTGTAAATATTAAATTCATGTTAAAAATTTATTAAATACATAGAAATATTAATACTTGAATTTGTCATTATAAACTAGAAAAAAATCATAAGTTAGATTTTTTGGATACAAATGAATTATTACACTTTTCTTTCTCAAATAATTGAGTATATAAAAAAATAATCAACTGTTAATGGAATTATAGTCACATTATTATCACTTTATATTTACAACAATTGTTTTCCATTAATAAATTATTTTGTATTTATTCTTAATTTTAACGAAGTTTTTTGATAAATTTCACGTGTTAAATATTATATAAATTATTCAAATTTACCTCTCTTTTTTTACGCTAATTTAAAATAATATTTATCGTGTTCTAAGTTGAACAATAAGATAAATATAAATGCAAAAAGTACTAATTAATAGTAAGAATATGAAAAGTTATAATAATAAAAAATAAAATTAAGATATTTTATATGAATGAAAATTTATTTTATTACATTACATCTAATAGTTGAATCATTTTTTTCAATAATTGAATGACCATATCAATAATCATTGAATTAAATGTAATTAAAATAAGACCTAAATTATTACAAAATGCAATAATAATAATATATTCAGTGAAATTTTACAAATGGGACTTCGAGAGGGTAAAGTATATGCAGACCTTATCACCACCTCATAGAGATAGAAAGGTTGTTTCCGAAAGACCCTCGACTAAAGTATATCAGCCCCAAAAGCAGAAAAATATTAGATTTGGAATAGTGACTAAAATGAAAAACACGACAATTCAATAAATAAAATAAAAGTAACAAAATAAACTATGCTCAATACAACACAATATATAAAAACACGATTAATCCTACTGACCTACTATATCACAAGGCAATACAACATTTTATCCTTACTAGTCTATTAACCTTCTATCCTAATATGTGACCTTCATTCCTTTCCATCTAAGGGCATGTCATTGGTGATATGAAGTTGTGTCGTATCTTATCTAATCATCTCTCTATCTACCTCTATCCTTCCACGTTATCCCTAAATCCAACCTCCCAACAACAACGTCGACACTCCTCCTCTATACATGCCTAAACCATCTCAATCTCACTTCTCTCGTTTTGCCTGCCACAAATGCCACTCTTACCTTCTCCCGAATAACCTCATTGCTAATCTTATCGCACCTAATATCTCCACACATCCATCTCAATTCTCAACATTCTCATTTTCGCAACGTGCATTTTCTGAAGATGCAAATTTTTAACTAGAAATGGATGACTTCTTTATATCCACATTTCATATTAATTTCTTCTGGCGAAACAAACGAAATCATTCTCTTTCTTAATTAAATGTCATAAATTCGAGTTTGATTATAAAAAAATACCTCAATAAGAAGCATTTTATCCTTTATAATATTCAATCCAATATCGAACACCAAATAAAAAATCAAAATAAATTACGAATGATTTTAAAATCATTTGTAGGGGTATATTAGTCCATCCAAAATATTTCAAAATTTAGCCGTTTAATCCTTTTAAAAATTATTATATAAAATGAGCACATTTTACAGACACAGATTATATATAAAAAATAGACAGATATTATTTCTCTTTCAGAAAAAAAAGGTAAAAAAATTGATAAATTTTTAGTATGATCATTGCTTCTAAGCAATTCCAATGAATTTTTGCAATTAATTTGATCTGCATTTCTCTCAGATCTGTTTCTGGAAAGTTCTATTCGATTCTGCAGATCGCCGGAATCGTCAGAATCGCCGGAATTACTCTATTTTTTCAGGTACTCGAAATGTTTGTTTTCATGTTGTGAATTATTGTACTGTAAGCTTGAGAAGTTGTACTTTGTAGTTTTGATTTTTCATAATCTTCGAAATGCTTTTGGTTTTCTGAGAAGTTTGTAGATCGCTAGGATCGTACTGCGAATGTTGATGATTCAATGCGTTTGATTTTTTTTGGTTTTGTTCTGCGTGGATTTGTTTGTTTCATGTTGTGGATGGTTGTACTGTAGGCAGGCGGAGTTTTACTTTTGTAATTTTAGGTGGAAGTTGATTATGAATGGTTGTTTTCGTTTTTATTGGCGTAGAGTTGTTCATTTCTATGTTGTGAGTGGTTGATTCTGTATATGGGCGATTCAGATTTCAGAGGTGTTGAGTTATTGTAATGGCATTGTTTTTTGAATTTAGGTGGAAATGGATTGGTTTACAGTTGCTTTCAGCTTTGCTGGATTTACCTGTGATAGCACGTGAATGTGCAGCTTTGATTTCGACTTTTCTCCTCCCTGTAAGCACCTAGATCATAGTCTACAAGTGTTTTTTGTTTTCTTTGTCATTTTTTTGTGATTAATGGCTGCATTTTGATGTTTTTGAACTCTTTCTGCTGTTGTTTGAAGTATTAAATAACAGATCTTGAAATTGGCTCCTCAACGCCGATCACAGCGCCACATGGGTGGTCAGACGCAGCAGAGCAACACGGCGGCTACTGCTCTATATGATCACCCGGGCAATGCCAGTCCTGCTAGTGATGCTGGAGATGCTGTCATGGCGCGATGGCTTCAGTCTGCCGGGTTACAGCATTTGGCATCTACTGGTGTGGATCACCGTCTGCTTCCAAACCTGCTTATGCAGGTTTAAAACCTTACTTCATAATCACATGCGTTTTTTCTGCTAATGTTTTAAGTACACGATGAAGATTTTGTTTCATTCCTGGTTGAATCTAAGGTGACAAAATTAGTAGCTAATAAGCAAGGGGGTGCATGTTCATCACTGCCTCATACTGGAACTCTATGTATGTAGAAGATTTTAAGTAGAACTTTAAACATGTTGTATATTCAGACGTGTACTCATTCTCTTTAGCTTTTATGATGTGGTATTACCCAAATTGAATAGTCCTTGTATTTCTGCTGTAGTACCTAAGGGCCTTTCTTTTGTTTGGTTTAACCAAATTATATGTAATGCGCTCATACATAAGCATTGCACATTGCTCCCTATTCTCCATCTTGTTCTAATTTTAACCATTGATTCCTCCTGAACTCCTTTAACCTTAATTGCAATTCCGGCAGCTGAATGTTCAGATCATGGAGTTTTATTTGCCCAACAAGATTGATCCTTTTCTCTCCAATTCACCTGTCTTCTCTTTCTTGTGGTTCTTTACCATGCGGGTTTTAGCACGTCTATCTTAGTTTGTTTGAATGTTGCATATTGAGTTCGTTATTAATTTTGAAGCCTGGATATTGTTTGAAGGGATATGGAGCACAGTCTATGGAAGAGAAACAGAGGCTTTTCAAATTGATGAGAAACCTGAACCTTAATGGCGAATCTGTTTCTGATCCATATACTCCAACAGCCCAAAGTTTAGGAGGGTTTGGATCATCAGATGACCTTTATTCTCCTGAGTTCAAAGGAGACTTTGGAGCTGGGCTGTTGGATCTTCATTCCATGGATGACACTGAACTCTTAACTGAGGTAAGGGTCTCATCTAAGTCTTAACCTATCTAGTACCTCGTTCCTTCTCTACTCTAACTGAGAGAACATGGCTGGTCTACCTAGTTCCAGTGGAGCCTTCTCATCCTTTTTCAGATAGCTGTTTAACAGTGAAGGAACAACTTAGCATAGCTTTGTTATTAATTGTACAAACAGATGTCACTGGGGGTTAGCATGTTCAGATATATTGAGAGCTGTTTCTATCTTATTTATTACTATATTTAGAAGTAAAGTGTTTTAGTTTAAGATTGTGAACTTTATGAGATGAGAAATACTGAATTTATGTCTGTAATTGGAAAACAGTTCTGAGATTTGGGTGGGTGGGAGGGATTTAAAAGCTTGCTTGGCACTAATTGTGGAATAACTCACATGTCATGATTTTCTGCATTTTAATGAAACCCAATGAGTTGGTTTTATCATTTGTATCCACTGAAATACGTGTTCCCTTCTGTTAACAGATAACTAGTATTTTTGTTTTATAAGTCTGATGAACAGCTAGTCATATTTTGGGAAGATCCTTATTTGTGGATACTGTCCCCATTGTGCTTGAGTTCTAAGAGGTTGTAGACCAACCTTGTTCTTTCTTTCATAATCATCCCTCTTATTAAGAATCACAAGATCATTTCTAAACAGTTAGACTGATCCAAATCTTTCTCATTTGTGAATACCAGACCTTGTGTCTTCTAATGTTTCTGACTCTCTTGCGATATAGAGAGGAATTTCTTCTTACTAATTCTCTGTCCTTATTTTCATTTTAGCATGTAATTTCAGAACCGTTTGAGGTGTCACCTTTCATGTCGGGAGTAAACAGAGCATTTGATAGTGACAATGATCAACAGCAGAAAGCACAACCAGAGACAGATGTTGCTGCGGGATTATCCACGATTGAAAAGGAAAATAATGGAAGAGAAAACAATGTGGCGAAGATTAAAGTAGTGGTAAGTAGCTGGTTCAAATGCATGTGACACTATTAGAAATTTGAAGATTGTTTTGTCTTTGGTAGGTAGGACATGATGAGATAAGAATATCCATGTTGTGTTGATTTGGCATGTAAACTGGATTTTGAGGCATATTCTCTTACTGGATTCTAATTCCTAATCATTCAATTACCATCATCTTCCATTTCCAAGATGATAGTTTGCTTTTTATTACTCCAACAAATGTTCTTTTTATGTAAAGAGCATGTTTGAGTTATTTAACAGAACCAACTTAAGTGCTCATTTACTTCTCATTGGTTAAATGTGATGTTATTTGATACCCATGTCCTACAAAAGATTCAGAGATTTTCACAGCCTCCATTTACTCGAAACTGGTATGCAGCATGAAATATAATTTCATCGTATTTCGAAATTCAACTGCATGCATGTTTTCTAGACATTTGCTAGATGTTACATTCATTGTTCAGTCACTTTCCAATGAGTTCCACTTTACATAATACTTGGAGTAGTGGAAATGACATCTTAGTCATATATTTTTGTTTGTCCTTTTATGTTTCTGTCTAGTGATTAATATATATGTCCGCAAGATTTATAAAAGATTGTCTTACTGCTTTACTAATTTCTGTGTTTTGACTCCTTCGCATATGCTTCCTGGTTGTTGAGCTATCTGTTGGTTCTTTCTCTTTGCAATTTCCAAAGCTGACACTAGTGTTTGGCAGGTGCGCAAGAGACCTTTAAACAAGAAGGAAGTTACTCGGAAAGAGGATGACATTGTCACTGTATCAGACAATGATTGTCTCACTGTCCATGAACCCAAACTTAAGGTCTAAAATTCATTTTCATGCAGAGTTTGTTTATTGATAACTTGATTCAGTGTCTGATGTTACTTTATAGGTCTAATTTTGACCTCACTAATTTTTTCTCGAATACATCAAATTTGACCAATCCGTATTTGTGAGGAAGTGATCTTTGGTTGTATTATGAAGGTGGACTTGACTGCTTATGTTGAGAAGCATGAGTTCTGTTTTGATGCTGTTCTCGATGAGTATGTGACAAATGATCAGGTATCATTTCATTACCTAAATAGAAGATTGATTTACCAAGACTGCTGATTTATACAAAGGTTGTCTGTAAAATTTTCAAAACTGTTTTGGACTACCTACAATTTTTTATCTTCTCAACAGTAGATGATTTACCACTCAGTTTCTTGTAATTTTATCCCATATTTGGCAGGTTTATCAAGCTACTGTGGAACCAATTATCCCAACCATCTTTCAGCGCACAAAAGCTACTTGCTTTGCTTATGGCCAGACAGGTGTGCTGCATTTCTTCACATGCTTGATTCATTTTGTTACCGGAGGCTGTTTACTGTTATCTTCTCCTACTTTGTTAATTATTGCCCTCCCATGTGCTAGTATCTTGTTACTACTATGTTAATATCTTACCTTACTCAAGAAAAGAAGAAAAAATTGTTGCTCTCTACATGTTCCATATAATTTTGAATGTTTTGGTTAATTCTTTCAATAATTCTCCCTGTAAGTATAGCTAATATATTCATGCATGTCTGCTGATGGTATAACGGAAGAAATTCTTATGCTCTTTTGGCAGAGATAGTTGTGCTTCTCAAGTAGAGGATCAATATTTTCATATTGAAACTAAACTAGTCATTTTCTCAATGCTGTTTTAGCAATGTCAAACTTCAACTGCTTTATAATTGGTTATTTCTTATTTTCTTTTTCTTATTTCTCTCTGATGATTTAGGGAGTGGTAAGACATACACAATGCAACCATTGCCTCTTAGAGCAGCAGAGGATCTTGTTAGGTTGTTGCATCAGCCAATTTATCGTAATCAGAAGTTCAAGTTGTGGCTCAGCTTTTTTGAAATATATGGCGGAAAACTGTTTGATCTTCTTGGTGATCGGAGGTTGGTATCCTTATAATGCTTTGGAAGTTTCTGTTCACCTTATTTAAGGGATATTGCACATGCATGGCTCAAATAAAAAACTTGCATTGGCTAGAACCTGGCATTGGGTCCCATAATTTGCATTTACACCAATCAGAAACTTGCATAGCCTGGAACCTGGTATTGGGTCCCATAATTTAGTCTATGATACGAGGAGAATAATGGTACTCCTATGATAATTTCTCGCAAAAACAGAGGAACTTGAAAACCGAAAGCTAGACATTGGAAACATGTAGTGTCCTAAATGGTTAGATGGCTATGTCAATACATTGGTTGGGACTTGGGAGCGTGTTGTCTTGGTTGTCCATTTTAAAGATGATTGAAATCATTGTAAAAATTGCTTATATTTTTGCTCACGAATATGATGCTTCATCTATGAAACGTTTATTCTTCGCCAGTTTCTTACTAGCTTGTCCATACTTTATGTAGGAAACTCTGTATGAGGGAAGATGGACGGCAACAGGTGTGTATTGTTGGACTCCAGGAATTTGAAGTTTCAGATGTGCAGATTGTTAGAGAGTATATTGAGAGGGGAAATGCTGCAAGAAGTACTGGATCAACTGGTGCAAATGAGGAATCATCAAGATCACATGCGATATTGCAGCTTGCTGTCAAGAAACCTAATGAGGTCAAGGAATCTAGAAGAAATAATGATGTTAATGAGTCCAAGGGCGGGAAAGTTGTTGGGAAGATTTCTTTTATTGACCTTGCTGGTAGCGAGAGAGGTGCAGACACAACTGATAATGACCGACAAACAAGGTAAATTCTCATAGCACACTTCTTGCTGCACCTCGTTATGCTTCCCTCTTCTGAGATGGTTTCTCTTTTACCATTTGGATTTGTTTTCGTCAGATGTTGTGCATCTGTTTTATAAATCATTTCACTAAGCCATTCTAACATAGATCCTCGGAGAGTTCTAGCTGAGACAGCTAGGATGTTTCTCGATCATATTCTATAAGGAATAAAAGTACGAGGTCATGAAGATAATTTGTATGTTAGATGTTACTATTCTGAATGTTTTGCTCAAAGGTTGATCTTCCAAACACTGGAAACAAAGAGCTTGGCTGTGTCTAGTACCTTCCCTTCTGCTGCTGGAAATCTTCGAGTTTCCACTTTGGCCAGTCTGAAACTGTACTTTACAGGAGTATTCCGCACTTAGAAGCTCGTGTGCTTCTCAGAATTTACTCAAAGGCTGCCATACAATGCCTGCTTTTTCTTTTTCTTGCCTCCTCCACTACCTCCCTTGCATACTTTATGGGCCTTACTGCTAAGTTTTTCAAGTAGCATATTTGAAATCTACATATTGGTTTCTTTTTCAGGATCGAAGGAGCAGAAATTAACAAGAGTTTGTTGGCACTTAAAGAGTGTATCCGCGCTCTCGACAATGACCAGCTTCACATTCCATTCCGTGGGAGTAAACTCACTGAGGTGCTTCGTGACTCATTTGTTGGCAACTCAAGAACCGTTATGATTTCCTGCATCTCTCCTAATGCAGGATCATGTGAACATACACTCAATACATTGAGATATGCTGACAGGTAAATTTTTTCTTTAAGCGTTGGTTGATTTTATTGTTTCCTATCAAGCATGGGATTATACTAAAAATAAGATTAACAGGGTGAAAAGCCTATCTAAAAGTGGAAACACGAAGAAAGATCAGAGTACGAGTTTCATACCGTCTTCAGCGCCAACTTTGGCTGTTTCTGCTGGAGCAGGAGATGTCTATGAGCAACCTCAAGAATATAAAGTATTGGATACAAGCAGAAAGGCGGAGAAAGAAAGCACATCTTACATTCCTTCTAGTGATTTTGATAAAGAAACCTCTAGGTTTGGATCAAGTCTTACCACCAACAGTTGGGAGGAAAGTGGGGCAAATTCTGGTGGTATGGAGAGGGACAGGGTTGAGGTGAAGAATGCCTACGGCATTCCAGCTGGTCAGAAACTGTACTCGACAAACAATTTGCAAAAGTCAGCTGATGTAGTGGACAAGGTGCCAAAAGTGTCTCCACCTCGAAGGAAAGGATACAGGGATGAGAAACCTGAAAAGCCAGAACGGCCAGGAAATTGGTCAAGAAAAGATGTCGCAAGTGTTGATTCATCTTCTACAAGTTATAGACAGCAATCTACAAGTATCCCCACAAAAAGTGTCGGATCAAGACCAAATGAAGTTTCTTCACCTCCTGGTGAGGAAAATATCAATGAAATACTCGAGGTTAGTCTTTATTATGCCTTTTGCTATTCATTTTGTTATTTTCTCTCTTTAAAACTGTGATAAACTTCTAATGATGTTGTAATCGTCTTCTCACTGCATACAGGAAGAAGAGGCCCTTGTAAATGCCCATCGGAAAGAAATTGAAGATACAATGGAGATTGTTCGTGAAGTAAGCAAAATCTCATGTTATTTTTGTTCTGCTAATGTTCTTACTGGTTTGTGAAGTAAGCAAAATCCCATGTTAATTTTGTTCTGCTCATGTTCTTAATTGTTTACCTTCCAGAATCGTGTAGGTATATGCATTTTTGTATTATGCATTGTCATTGACAAAAATGTAGCTGCAAATTGCTTTCTGTTGAGAGTTTCATCATACTTGACTTGACTTTAGTGTTCCCCTAGGATACACTACTTTCTCACGTATTAGCTGGATGCTTTCGTCTGTGAACCTACACGATTCTTTGACTGATCACTTGTGGCTATGGGATTCATGCTTGCTTGTATCGTAATTCACCATCGTTTTACTTTTAGTTGGTTGCCTCCTTTTCCCTTGGTTATCTGTATGTGTTTTTCGCTTTATCACTCTCTCACACAGGCACACTCATTTTATTTGTTTGAACAAACCCGTCTTAATTTCTCAATGTTTTGTCCATTTTCTTCTGGTGATGATAGCTGCATGTCGTGAACTTCTTACTATTCCTTGAGTTCCCATTAACAGAACAATGAAAAAGATAAGACTGCTCTAGTTAATGCTCTCGTGCTAATTAACTTTCTTTTGCTCTCAGGAAATGAAACTACTGGCAGAAGTTGATCAACCTGGAAGTCGCATTGACAACTATGTAACACAGCTAAGCTTTGTTCTATCGCGCAAAGCAGCAAGTTTGGTCAGCCTTCAGGCTCGCCTTGCAAGGTTCCAGCATCGATTGAAAGAACAGGAAATACTGAGTAGAAAGAGGGTACCCCGTTAGACATGAAATCTAGTTACTACATCAAATGTTGCATCAATTTACTTGTCCCTTTGTAATTCTTGCAAGAAAGAAGCTTTAAAATTGTATACAAACAATGAATCAGGTGAAGAATCATTGTGCAGATTTTTACTAAATAGAAGAAAGAAAACAATGGTATTCTCTCATGAACTTGAACTAATGAAACTACAGGGTTAAGCACCAATCGGGTATTCTCTCAGAGCTGTGTCTGTTTTAGTTGTCTGATTTTATTATATCATTTTTATTAATTATTTCTTCACCTACTTTAATCCTAATAAATTATTTTTTTTCAAAAAGTATTTGCCAATTAACGTAAATTTTGTTACTTCTTCAACTGTTTCAACTATAAATTTATAATATTGCTCCTAATAAATTATTTTTTTAAAGGCAACTGTCGATTGACGAGCCTACTTCAGCTACTTAAATCATTTCTCTGGCTGGTTCAGCTACTAAAAATTTAAAGTATTTGAAAAATAAATAAATAATTTGAACTCTCAAAATTTATGTGCAACATAAATTAAAAATAAAAAATAATTAACATATATTAATTAAAAATAACATAAGATGTGCTATAAGTGGTAATAATTAACAACTTAAACATTTAAAATATATGTAAAAAAAATTATTAATATTACATAAATCGAAATAAAAAATAACATGTGTTGCACGGGAGAGCGAGTTGAGGGGAAGCATACATCTTTCCGTCGACATGCCTACTTCATTCCAAAATCTCTCTTATGAGAATTTAAATCATTTTTGTTGTTTTATTTTAATATAATTAATGTATAATTTTTTAAAAATTATAGAACCCGCTTTAATAATAATTTTAAATTCATTTTCTTTAATTATATCTTCATTATTTTACATATCGATAATATTTATATATATATATTAAGTAAAGATTCAACCATCAATTACGAAAAATACTTAGCCTAAAAATAAACGGGTCCTCACAAATAAGGAAAAAGTAGAAATAGCAGTAGTGAGTGCAGTCCAGCTGCAGCTGCAGAGCTGAATGGCAGGTGGTGAGTGGTGACAGATCTTTCATCGGCTGGCGCAGACGAGAAGAATGGCAGGTGGTGACAGATCTTTCATCGGCCGACTCAAAAGAGAAGACTGTAAACGCACAAAACATGATTCCGCTTTTTCCGACTGGAAGGTTCCATCAAAATCTCTTTCACTTGTTAATTCCGCAATTATTTCATTTTCGTTAGCTTTTTGCTGCTTAGATTTAGATCTGGAGCTGTATTTGAACTTGCTGAATAGGTAAATCATGATTATGGAAGGGAAGAAATGGAGAAATGACATAGTAGTAGAAGTAGAAATGTAGAATCTCTTAAATTAGTTGTAGCAACTTACATATTGTTGATAATGACTATATTAATGGCAGATTCTAATTGGGCCTAATGATTGGGAGTATTATTTACTGGTGAAGGAAGGAGCAGAGAGATATAGGACTCAGAACCTGCCAAATTGTACCTCGTGCCCTGGAGTTTATGAACTGGGAATAGCTGTGTCACGGCGAAAAACTGGGCGACTTGACCCTGATTATATTGTTCCTGTATATGTTGGAAAATCTGATAATGTTAGGACTAGGCTGCAGCGATATGGCCGTGAAGGCGCTCATTTAGAGAATGAAAATGTATTGGGTTCAAAGAGAGCAGGACTATTTACAGAAACATTCTCAAGAGGCTTATCTATTGTTTATAGATGGGCACCTGTAAGTAGATATTTCTCCTATCTACAAACTTGCAGATGTGTTAATTTGTTAGATGAACCATGATAGGTTTGGGTAATGTTTTGACAGATGAATGACAATAAATATGCTGAGAGAACTGAAGCCCTGCTACTGGACACATTTGATTATGCTTGGAATAAAGGCAGTAATGGTGTACGTCGCCAGAATGATGTCCTCCGAAAGGTTGAGGGCATCTCAAGAGAAATTCGTCTTCCTGCTTTCATCAGGAAGCTTCAATTGCCTCTTGAGAAACAAAAGGGTATCAGAATCAAAGCTTGCGAGCCCCTTTTTTTGGAGAATGGATCTGATTTTCGTGCTAGCTTCAAAAGCACCGACTTCATTCCCCAAATTTTCAAATTTGGACGATCGCAGCCAAGGATAGTTTCATTGAGATTTGGTGTAAATGGTGATCCTAATACTATTTGTGGTGTGGCTTTAGGTCATGGATCTGTTTGTATAAGTCCTCCAATAAAAGGGAACAAAAGATGTGCTTTACACAAGGGAATGAAGATAAACAGTGTACATGAGAGCACAAATCCTTGTGAAAATGCTCCAATTTGTGGTTTTATCTTGGATAGTGGTGTTCCTTGTACAAGAAAACCATTCCAGAGAAATAAAAGATGTATAGAGCACAAGGGAAGGAGAAGCCAAGGCTTCATTTCTCAGCCAATGACAGACAAAATTGCCCACAATCCTGTACTGGAATACAGGACTTATTCTAGTAATGACTTATCTAGAAGAGCGGATACACAACACTCTCAAATACACCAGAGCCACAGCATCATATGTGGAGTTCATTTAAATGATGGTAGTTTATGCACCAGGCAACCTGCATCAGGAAGAAAGCGGTGTGAAGGACATAAGGGTATGAGGGTTACAGAGCCCATTTCTGTATCAAGTGTATTTGCAGGTCCAGCTGCCAAACTTAGCAGCGGGAAAAAGCATTGGAATACAGACCTTCCATCAGTCAGCTATTCTCCAACTTGTGGAGCAACATTGCGTAATGGTTCTTTTTGCAGTAGGAAACCTTCGGAAGGTAATAAAAGATGTTGGCAGCACAAAGGCAGGAAGATTTGAATAAGCACTCCACAACCTGCATAATTGTAGTTTCATCTGTCGTGACGCAGTGGTTCCTATTGTAAAAGGATGCAATCTAGTTGTCAATGAAACGAGGACCATAAGACGCCAGGGTTCAAATGCATGTACCTAATGAAATAGATGGGTATGTCTTAGACACATCCAATTTGTAGTTAGGAGGTGTTGGAAATTGGCATCTTAATACTTTGTTTGGATAGTTGTTATGTATTGTTTCATAATGAATTGTATTGTGTAATACTGTATTGTTTCAATGAATACAATGTTTGGATTGATTTTATTGTTATTCATCGTTACATAATGTCATAAATTCATAATTTGAATAGTAAACTTACAAGAAATTGTAGGGCATATGGTAGAGCTACCATGAAACTATAAGGTAAATGATAAAATAAAATATTAAATAATAAATAAAGTAAAAAATGAGAAGAAGATATTAAAGTAACTTGTAATTACACCAAATCGATCGTTACACAAAATGGGGTTTTTCATCGTTAGGTAACGATGAATTTAAATGATACAATACAACGAAATTTAAATAACAATCAAAACAAATATTCTATTTAAACTAACAATATAATACAACGGATAACACCCATCCAAACAAGGAAGTCAGTGCCTCAAATTAAATTATGGGAAATCTTCTGATTACTAGTATAGAAAGAAGCACATGTTTACAACTCTGAATACAGTCAAATCTGAATGCAAAAAAGAAATTCCAAACTCCAACTTACAAAATCAAGCATTTTTTGCATAGTAACTAGCTAAGATTTACAACAAACTTAGACAAAATCACACTATAAATGTCTTCAAGAAATAGTTGGGCTTGCGCCTATCAAGCCAAGACCAACTGTTGAACTACATAACCATTCCTTTGTTGAAACGGGATATACTGCATTACAAAAAAAGAGCATGCTCAAGATCTATGTTGCTTGGACTCTTCAAAAATGGCAACAAGTGAGTGTCAGATTCTCCAAAGGTAGTATATTTGGGAGAATCCAACATAGGTGTGGCATTGAAAGCAAAGAGTCCGCGCAACTAAACTCAAGATTGTTTAATCTGCTTTCAATCTCAAGAGCTCCTTGGCAGTCCTCATCCTAAAATATGGCATGTGTCCCTATAGAGAAAAGGAAACAATGTTTAGACTTCAGATTAGCACAATTTTTGCAGAAAAAACTTACCCTCACCCACCCCCACCCCCAGCATGAAAAGGAAAGGAAAGAAAAGTTTCAATTTAACCAAGTCATGAGTTTTTTGACTATACAACTTGCCAAATAGTGCAAATAGACTACTTTGCTCTGCTCCATCTTATATGAAAGTGTTTGACTAGGCACGGACTTTAAAAAGGAAAAGGACTTCTGGAACTTTAGATCTTAAAAAAGTCGACATTTTTGCTGAATAGATTGAACTAAAAGATGAAAAATAGTCAAGAGTATCATGAGACTTCAAATGGTCCAATATCTCAAGCTAGACTACCACAGCAAAATTTATTGTATGGCCTGGAGAAACATACAAGTATACGAAATCAATGTGTCACAGTACTCTAGTTAAATGAAAGTTGCCGCTTATTACATTCCTATCTTTCTCAAAACTCAATGTTACTTTGTCTTCCCATTCACAATTGGTATGTGATGTGTGTTGACTTTCGAGGGTACAAAAAACATCAGACAATGATGCAGCACATAGCTTACCTGATTAAAACATAGGCCTATATCTCTGCTGTAGAAATCTGCATTTTTTATCATAAACACACCGCAGTCGTACCTGTTCACAACAAAAGTTCCCAGTTTTGATCAAATGATACACACACAAAAACCTACAGACAGATTCATCTGAAGTGACTCAGTTTTCTAGCATGAAGGCAAAATCTAGCAACAGACTCGAGATATTTGGGGAATAATGACTATAAGGTTTAAGATTTCACAAGCATCAGAGTATCTTTAAAATCAGATTCACAAGGAAAGCACAAGAAACACACAGTAATAAATATCAGAGTCTCAAATATGTTTTGGAGGAATCATTAAACCAAAGTGTCAACACACCCATTCTTTTGCTCTGGAAGGTCCTCGACAAACTCTTGCTTCCATGAACTAACATCAATGTGTATCCCACTCTTGTCCTTCACCTCATCAACAAAGTAACTAGCCTGCACACAGATTAACAAATTGCAACATCCATCAAGCTAGAGCAAAAGATAAAGAAACATGAGATCTGCTCTTTTCTCAACACCCTTTTCCGAGTCACAAATAAACTAGATTCTTCTTTGCATATTATGGTCAAGAAAGAAGAGAATATGAGAATATCAAATGATATTAATATTAAGAATAGACAAGGTAACATGTCTCAACAAGTCTTCCTTTGTACAGATGCCAAACTTACCAGCACTTTCAGCACATAATTATCCCTTCCTCTGAGTGAATCAAGATATTGGAACTTCTTATCCTTTTTATTGATAACAGCTAAACACCAATGTATTTCTTTGTGGATCGGAACAAATATCTAAGTAAATTAGGAGAATCAAATTAGTACACAAAAGATAGCAAAACAAAGTAAAGAACAGGAAAACAAATCAAAGAACTATTACTTTATCGCATTCAAGGAGGGAGTAACCCAGCTTTCTTTGGGATGTCCATCTTCTCACAGATTGATAGTTATAGCCTCCCCTGCCACTTATCAACTGCAAATGCAATAGTATTTCCATGAAAATGGGCAGATTTTCAATTAAATTCTCACACATAGTTTTAGTAAGGTGAGAACAATCAGTAATTGACATTGCAACCTTATAATGTGAACAACATCAGATACTTTTATTAAACGTAATAACAAGTTAACCATGAGAGAGAAACTAAATGGTGTCAATAACCATAGTTCATTCAAAGTAGAGTATAGACTAAGACAAAGAAGCAGATCAATATACAAATAAAATATTCCGTGAATATAGCAGGTCTAGGGAAATAATCGGTAATAAGAACTGTCAGCTATGGTACTTATGAATCAGATAAGGAATCCGACAGAGAAGACAGATACTTCATACTCTACTCTTGAAGTGCAAACTTAATGGAAAGGGAGCATAACATGTTTAGGCAAAATATGCAGACTGAGATGACATTTTGTTGCAAGCACTAGTCACCACATTCCATACAGAATCTAAGTCAACTGCTTAAATCAGGAAAGTATTGCAACCATTTCCAACCATAAGCACTTGAAAAGTGGCACAGGAGTCTGTTATAAAGAAAGAAAAAATATCTATGGACAGTAACTTATATCTATGTATACATACACATATAAGCTGATGTTTCCACACTTCAGACAAAACACCTTCTATTCATATACATGACTTTAAAAACTTTTCTTTTAGGATGCACTTATTTTTCTTGTCGATAAATTACAATTTTGTCTTCGACATTGATGAAGTAGACAACAGACAGAAATCAGCAAGGTCACACTTTCATTTTCAAATAACTACTACAGACCAAGCCTCTATATCAGCTTACAGTAGTCGTAGAACTCAAATTTTGAGCTGAATGTCAACAAACTAACCTTCTTGTAAAAGAATGTGCTAAAGAAATGACATTTCAAGAACTTCTGGGGCTCCCTTTTCTCTCTCTCTTTTAACAGTTCAAGATACACATTGATAACCTGCAAGAACAAGCCATCCCTGACATTAAAACATATCAAATTTTTCTTCTTTTCCATATTCAGCTTCACTAAATCTTAAACCCTCCAACCCCTGGATAGGGAAATGAGCATAAAGTATCACCTCATCATTCAACCATGCCCCAGGTCTCAAGCATTGCAATATTTCTCCAGTAATATCAATATTGGAGCTTTTATGAGTTACTAGAACCTTTCTCCTGCACAGAACAAGACAGATACAACATATGAAGAGATTACAAAGTGAGACTCGTATAAAATGAAATGTGCACAAATCATACCGATTGGATTGAGATAAAGCACGAGAAACCTCATCCTCTTCCTCTTCAGTGAGAGGTACAAATGGTTCTGCAATCACATCCTGCAAGTAAATAAACACCAAAATGAGGAAATTAAACTATGAACACACACAAACCACATTATAAAGCAGATTTCATCACGCTACCCACCTCTTCGACCTGTTCTTCTTTCTTTTGAGACCACAACAACCTATTCGTTTCGAGACACTTCTCATTAAATCCTATCTGAAAATGTATTCTTTTGAGCTTATCACTTATTTTCTCCACTGAACCAAGAAGCTTCTTATACAAAGGGACATAGAAGAAGGAATCCGATGTGGGGTTCATAGCTAATGAGTCTATCATCTTCCCCACACTCTCTTCCTTCAAATTTCCATCATCCAAACCCGTTGTTACCAAGGATGACTCCTTACCATCATAACCATCCAAAATCTCCACATCATCATCAACCTTATTCACATTCTGCCCCAAAAGATCACTTTTTTCACAACCCCAACTTTCCAATTCCTCCATACTCGAATCCTCAAAACCTTTACCACCACCAGCAGCAATATCAAGATCACTTTTTTCACAACCCAAACCTTCCACTTCCTCAATACTCGAGTCCTCAGAAACCCCCTCCTTAGCATCATCATCATCAACATCTATCACTTCAATACTTTTCTTCAAACCATCAAAATCATTTCTTTTAGCTTCCTCATACTTTCTTGACGCAGAATTACCCATTTCAGGACCTGAACTTTCCGAAACACCCTTGAAAATCCCAATGTACGACGTCGTTCCCTTACACCCAAATCTCAATTTCCTACAAGGAGCATGAACTTCCCTTCGAATTGGGTTTACGGGATCTGGGTACTTGAAAAACCTCTGTACAGCTGATTTACTTGGAAATGGTGGATTTATGGGTGAAAGTTTGAGCTTTTTGGAGAAATTTGAAAGTGGGGTTTTGAGATTCGATGAGAAGACATCATTACCTCGCTTCCTGTTGCTTGTTAACGCCCCCATTGAAGTAGAAATTCTTCAATTTGCTCAGAAATCATCAAGAACCCGCTAAAATCTTTGAGTTTTTGAACAGAAAATGAGTGAAATTTTCTGATTTGGGGGGAAAGGTTTTTTGTTTTTTTGGGGGGATATATTTAGCAATGTGAAAAGTCAGCTAATATTTGGACTTTTCTTTTTGGATTTAAATAAATTACAGAAAAGGGTCAAATTTATTTTTTACCCTTTAATTTCATTTTTTTAAATTTTACATTTTCTACATATATTTTTTTTTAAATATTTTTGTTTACTTGTTAATAAAAATATTTTTTTAAATTAATATTAATAATTTATTTAATTTTTGTTAAGATGAAATATTTTGTTTAGATAGATTGTAGAGTGTCATGTGACAATTTTTTTTTAAATAAAAAGAGTTAGTACACACAGTCAAGAGAGTGTAATAAAAGAGAATATGAAACTTACGTTCCAAATAATTTAGATATAAAACTAGAACAAAAAAGTTTGTACTTTTAACAATCTAAATTTTATTAAAAAAGTATCTCGTTTTTTCTAGTTTTGTATTTGAACTAAAAGTGTACTAATTTCCTTCATTAACTATCACCAAATGTTTATCGAAATGCATGCACCTTAACTATCAATTGTTATTTTTTCCTACTTGTGATATCGCCATCGTTTGGAGTTCAAGTAGAAAACTCCCCATCGTTCAGATATACAACTCAAAAAATCGAGATACTTTAGGTGTGTTTTTACTCTCATCACTTTGTACAATAATATAAACATAAAGATTAAAGATACTCCAAAGCAAAACATGCTATATATACATGATGACACTCAACAAAATTTCAGATTTACATCGTAGAAAGTACACAATGGAGATCTTAGTGTTCCCTTCCGAGAATAACTTCATTCTGAAAGCTTGAATGCTCGAACTTGATAACTCTGATTAAAGTTGAAAGAACTCTCATCATTCCACCACACCTTCCAATGATCTCCTTATACGAGACTACAACAACAGTAACTACGTTTCAATCCCAAATAAGTAGAGATCCGCGGGAGATACCAAACTCTCCACAAAAGTTTCAACACTATAAAACCTATTAAGAATTCCATCAACTTCCAAGTCCCTTGAGTTCTCTTCTTCCAAATTGTAAACCATCAACTTCTCCCCATCCACATTCACCACAACTTCATCATCTCTTATGAAACACAAAGGTTTCAAGAAGTCATAAAACTCAATTCCATCAACACAAAACTTTGTCCAAGATTCCTCCACACCATATTCCTTCATCATCCAAACATCAATTCCATTACCCTCTGGCTTATTAACAACCATACAAAGACACCCTTTAAGCACCACAAGTTTATTGAACACAAATTTATCTTTATCAAGACTACTAGGAGCTGGAACTTCAACAAACTCCTCATCACTCAACACAAAAGCACCAATAACAGATACATAATCTGGTTTTTTACTAGCTAACCAATGCAAACCACCATTCACAAAAACACCAGAAGCAAGCTCAGGAACAGCATGATCATAAGGTGAACTCTTAATCCTCTTCCAAGATCCAATTTTTAATGAGTAAATGTCCATAAACATGTCTAAAATATCAGGCTCATATTCATTATCATGGTCATAATGAGAAATCACAACAATCTTATAATCATCATTAACATAATCATACCCAAATCCATACATACTAAAACTACCAACAGGATCAAGAGCAAAAGGGGAATTTGGGATTTTCTTGAAATCTAGGGTTATGGGGTTTATTAAAACTCCAGTGTGATCTTTATTCAAAATCAAAACCAACCCATTACAAGATCCACAAATTTCAACAAATTGGTCACTTGGGGTTTGCTGAAAATTGATGGAATTTGAAAAAATACCATTATTTTTTAAGGTTATAGTGTGAAAAGAGTGGGAATTTGATAAAAGAATGAGCTTTTCATGTTCTTGAAAGTGGCTGCTACTAGTGAAGTGAGTTTTGAGGAATTGTTTATCAGTGAGCAGAGAATTTAATGGATGTGATACACACCTTAATTGGCCTATGGATTTTGCAGGTAATCTGCAAAAGATGTTGATTAAGAGTTCTTGAGGGAGATTAACTCCATTAAAAGTGGACATTTTTTTTTTTGGGAGGATTGGAGAAATGTTTGACTTGATTTTGGCTTCATTCCATTGTTGGCACTCACTTATACAATTTTTTTTTTGTTTCCTTATACAAAAATAGTTTCCGCGTTATAGTTTGACTAATTTAAATTTGTATTATACAGGGTCTAATAGGATAAAATGAAATTTTTATTATACTTCTAGTGACTTTAACACCTTATTTGGATGGTTATTACCTGTTTTATTGTATTGTTAGTATAAATACAATATCTATTTTGATTGTTCATATCGTTCAAATCAATTGTTAGGTAACAAAGAGATCCATTTTGCGTGATCGCGTCATTATCTTAATTTTACTTTATTATTATTTTAATAATTTTACTTTATCATTTACCTTATCTATTTATAATAATTCTATAAATTTATCATTCAAATTATAAATATATGACGCTCTTTAACGATAGAAAACGATACAATCTATTCAAATATTGTATTCATTAAAACAATAAAATACAATACTATACATTACGTAAATGTTAACATAGTGTAAGGATTTGGTTCATTGAAAAAGACTAGATAAACAACTTAAAAGTCTTTCACATATACGTGTTAGTCTATGACCTCCATTAGCCAAAATATTTAATATTTTCACATTGATTAGGATTAATCAACTTGTCTTATTTATCTCAATATTTCAAAACACGTGTTATTGAATAAACATGGTACTAATTATTTTTTTTAATCTTAATAAAATACATTGATAATATTTTGAATTTGATGGTTATTGAAATATTTTTCTATTTGGATGCTATTTTTACGGTGCAGTTAACATTTGAGAGTCCGAGCAACATAGCCAACGACACGAAACCCAAACAGTGGTCATGTGAAACTGAACTAGTTGAACTGGTGAGTAAAATATAACTACTGCACAGCTCAAATAGCCACAACACTTGTATCAAAAGAGTTTAATTTGGAAGCATCTAACATGGAGTCTGTAAGTGCTAGTGGAAAAAGATGTATTAGATGGAAACTGGACTAACATAAACAAGGATGCACATCTCTTGAAATGTCTTACATATGAAAGAACGCGTCGTGGATGCATGATTCTGGAGTTGGATTTTAAGATCAGAGCGAATGTAGCTCATTCGGGGAGGGTGGTTGCATCAGGATTGATCTGTCGTCATCTTGACATGGAACTGGCATGTCCTGTTCAAGATAGAAAAGGTAAACTTGGCATCTAGCAATAAAAAGATAAAAAAACATGGGCTTTAAAGAGAAAAGATGCAAATGGAGAAAACATATATATAGAGTCCAACACTAATAATTATAAGCAATTAGGCATGAATAACAAATATATGGACAAAGAAATTGATATTTTTTTTCACGATATAGTGAAAGATCAATTGTTTAGTGTCGCCTCTTCAGGGAATGTTCATTTGCAAGGAAAATTGTCTTAGAGCCTTGATACCAATACTGGACCAAACATTAAGTGAGGTGAAGCGCTTAACGTGTTTTCTGCCTTCCTTCAGGCTTAAAAAGCGCTTTTGACAATACTGCTTATAATCCAGCCTGCAAATACTGGATATTTATGGGGCTCTCTATTAACTATAAACTTCAATATGCTATTAGAACATGCAGAGGTCCGGAATTCAAATCTCCCGTCACCCATTGGCAAGAAGAATTCTCATGTACTTTGCCAAGGAAAAAAATTGGGCTCACACATGATGAGGCATTGTAGACTAAAGTTAATAAGGCAGCTGCTATTTAACGATTTAAATGTTTTTTAGGTTCATCAGAATTTAGTAAGAATCTCTACACCTCAAATAATTTCAAACCATCACTAAAAGCTTATGTGCACCTGGAAAACTTAATGAGGAGGGGGGCAGAAGGGGGTGAGACAAGTGAAAATTGTGATAATGAAATCTGCAGTACCGATTGTAATAGCTGACTAGGATGTTGATCCTGTACCGCTGAATATGCCGGGGGCTGGGACATCCGGTAATACGGTTCCTTCAGATCAAGTTTAACAGACGAAGTCTGGAGCATGTCTCCAACAACAGCTATACAAATTAATGACATGTTAGATTCTTGAAGAAATATCAGCAGTCTTGACAGAATTAGAGAAAACAAGACACGATGGACATGTCGCAGAAAACCTAAGAAGGTACTACCTGACAATGTTAGGTAAATGGTATAACTTTGTGCCCTGTGGGCAACTAGGTGAAGCCGACCAGTTATCTCCTGTCCTGGCATGACATAAAGTGGTTGTGGTAAGACACAACGAAGTTGATACCAGTGAGTCGTTGGTGCACCCGGAGCAGTGGTCAGCCACCTTGGCACAGTGCTGCAGAAAGGGGGAAACGATGAAGCAACAAAAAGCTAAAAGACCAAGTACCTGAACCAAGGGGATGAAGATAACAAAAGTTCACCTTCCATTAAAAAGTACATCAAACCAGCAAGCCAACCCATGAATTCTAGTGCTAATGGTAGAGAGAAATCTCAACGGGACGTCAATTTCATATAGATCTTCTTCCTGCAATATAGATGGGGGAAATATCATTTCATAGAAATGGTATGTTACAACAACTTCGGAGTAGAGTTTGATCCCCACAATTTGTGTTAGTCGTTCAACAAATCTGATAACCCACAGTTAGAGAGTAATTTCACTTCAGCTAAATCTTCCCTTAATTAACACCTCCCACTCCAACAAAATTTTTGTTCATTTCCTTTACATTTTAACCAAGTGATCCCCGAGTTCAGTAAAGTGTAATCTTTGTCAAACATCACCATCCTTCACTGAATAGTGCTCTTCCCATATTGGGGTGGGGGGTGGGGGGGGGGGGAGTAGGTCAGTTTCACACCATACAGAATAAAATGGTGTTTGATACCTTTATGGAACCAAAGTTTATCACATGGGACACCGCAGGAGCTACCAATAATCTAGAATCAAAAGCATCAACAACTGGCTGCAAAAGGACAAGAATATCCAAACAAAATGGAAAAAGAGTATTGAATCAGAAGAATGCATAACTCAACAATAACTCTATCTAATATTCGAGCTTTGACTAAAAATCACAAAATACACAAAATATTTGGCTACCAAGTATGTCTATTACAATTCTTTTTCCTGAATAAGTACATCTATTGCATCTTGGAAGCCATCTTTTTAAATAAAGGTTTATGTTAAGCCAAATTATTACATCATAGAAGAAAATAAGTAGACCCTCCGACCATATCTTCACAATGAACCAAGATGAAAGCCCTCACTACCGCTTTTTTCTTATGTCTTGTGTGGCATATTGATTTGTTAGAAACATCTTAAATATTAAGTTAGATTTGGTAGGACTACTCTCTTGATCAGAGTTGTAACTTAGCATAGTTAATAGCATCTGGATCTTTCAAGTTCCTTTCAATCAATTTCCCATCAGAAAATGAAAATACATACTTAAATAAACAGAACACTCTCCAATAGTTTAAACTTCTTCATGATTCTGTTTAAGCAATTTAACATGGTATTAGAGCATGCAGAGGTCTTGAGTCTGGTATCACATCTACACACTAACAAGAAAAATACTTTCAAGGAGCATTTTTGGTAGTTCTAAAAATTCCAAGAAAATATTCAAAACGCCATTACAAAATACAGCCCTCATACATACCCCCAAAAAACAATCTAGATGGATTTAACACTGGTGTTAGCTTAACTAAATATGGACATTACCCCGGGTTAAGCACCTAAACAATCTAATGAAATGATCATAAATATGGGGATATAATCCAGATGAATGATTCCTGGTTTCCTCTTTTTTATAAGTGAGACTTGTATCGATGAACAGTTCCAAGATGATGCATAAAAGCATACATCAGGAGCTTTACAAAAACTTGCCCCCTAGCTGTTCTAATATATTAGGTAGCTGAGGAATTCTAATAAGCTATCAACATCATTATACATTTTATGGATATTCTCCTTTTACCCTTAAAACATCTACAGTTTCTCTCTCCTTCCAAACTGACCAGCAGATACATGTAGAGGGGCATTCTAGAAAAAAGGAAGTCAAACAAAAGCAACACTTCGGAAGCACAGCATTAAAAGTACAAGTAACACATAAATAAGAGAACTCCACACATCAGGAAAATGGAACATTCAAGAATGCTCTACGAGTGCTGTTCAAGTCACAGTGAAGTATTCAGGGATAACACAAGTCCGGTCACTAAAGCCGGTCCAACCAAGAAGTCCAAATATATAGGATATTGACCTGAGAAAAATATCCTTGGCAAGCAGATCCGTGCAATGGTGTCAAATTAACCCCAAAGTAGTTTTGCTGCTGCCAAAAGGTAGCCTGGATGGCAAGGAATAAAAACAGTATTAAGATATTGACTCGCAATTGAAAAAAAAATAATGAAAACAATGGTCACTAAATCATATCATTGAAAAGGAAGGCATAAATAGAGTGTATAAAGCAAAAGAAAGCCAACATCCAAACTATCAGACATTTGTAGAAGCCAGTGGTAAATGCTAGCAGTAAAATGGATTCTTGTTTTGGATAATAAGACCTTTGTCAATAAACTTTGCCAGAAATCTGAATAATTGATTCTTGTTTAAAAGGAAAAAAATGAAGATCTAATAGATATCCATGGTGACTGTGAAGCTTGAATACCAAAAGTTTTATTTGTCATACTGATTATAGATGGCATTCAATATGTTTCTCTTGTTCTCCTAATATCTACTCAGACACAGAAGTCCATAAGATATTCTGTTAGCAATTGTGGTCTTATACTCTCTCTTATGAACCAAAGATGAACAAAATATCAGTGCTTTTCATGGGCAAAATGCAAGAAGAAGAACTGTTACAGGAGGTCTACAATGCATTGAAGAAAATTTTCAGATTCTTCACTGGAAACACCACAATTACAAATGAATACTTTCCATCACAACAACTACTACTATGCCTCAACGAACATCTTAAACCATTCAAAACCATTAACATGGCAGAAACATAGTACTCATCAATCTTCATTCCCTAAAGAGAAGGAACCATGGTTTTCTTTCCTCGGTAGGAAGGGCGCCAGAGAAGAAAGGAGAAATTTTAGAACAGAATAAACTCCAAGATTAAGAAGAAAAGGTGATATGATCCACTGTGTACCTTATTTGCTATTTCCATATACAAATACTCATCACTAAATGGTGCCATGTGTATTCTACAAGAGTAAAAGGAAACATAAGCTTAAAATGATAATAATATCATATCCAAGATGAAACAAATGAAGGAAACTAATAGGAAAATTACAAGCTAGTTTATGTACTGCATGCTCAAGATACTTTATGGAATTCATGCAGAAATATGTAAATGAAACCAATAAGGTAGGATATATAAGTTAGATTCTGCCAAAATACTATTTGAGTAATCAGGCAAACATGTGCAAGAGAGGGAAAAAACAAAGAAAAAAGGGGAATTAGTTTTACCAACATTCTACAACCTCCTAAACTAATCCATCAAAGGAACAAGCTGGACTACTTTGTCAAGATGAAGCAGAAAGCCATCACCAATACAACTCACAATTATATTATACAATAGTATTAACATGTTTGTTTTCTAAAATTAACAGCACACCCAATATGTCAGAAAGATAAGATAACCAAAAAAAAATAATAAGAGAAGAATATCAGCTTCATATTTTTGGCATGACAGCGACATTTGAAGGGATAAAAACAAGGTGACCGAGAAACAAAACATTGTAACAAAATTGCAGACATCATCATTGATTTGACAAGGCAAGATTCCTCAATGTGCATGACTTAAAATAAAATTACCTTCCAATGCCAGGAAACATTTTTCCATTTTGAACAAGTAATCGGTCTCGTGCAATCACATAAGACTCCAACATTCTTTCATTAACTAACAGTGTACCTGTAAGGTATAGGCACTGTGTTACTCACTCAGCAGGTTTAAGCATGTCTTTTTTGAATATTCTATTCACGGAATTCTGCTTATTCTCAATTACCACATTCTACCCCATTTTGAAAGATTGCGATCTTATTGTCTGCTTGAAACTGAAAAGAGAGCTCAACAAAAAGATGTTGCTGTTTTCTTAACCTTCATACATTTTCCATCTTTATAGAATAGGTTCTTGAAGCATACCCTAACAGGAAGCTTATCTTATTAGCTTCCCAAATAATTAACAGCGATATAGCCTAAAGTTCTAACAAACTTGCAGTACGACCAAAGTATACAGAATGCTCTATCTCAGAAGTTAACATGTTCTATCAAATGAATTAAAAGTGAGACTAACTAGACAAGCTCACCCATTGGCTCAGAGATCAAAATATCAGCTTTCTCAGGTAACTCTACATCTTCAACCTTTCCTTTGATTACCTGAACATCCATAGATGAAGCATTAACAAAAAAACGCCATAAGAAGCACTGCCAAGATACTATATGAATATGTCAGATAGCATTGGAAAAGACACCGGAAAAGACAAAAGAACAATCATCAATCAATTAACAACACCTCAATCCTGTACTAAGTGGGGTCAGCTTAAACAAGTAAAAGAACACTTACTGTAATTCTGTCATTCAGTGATGGATTTCCAGCAATAAGTTGTCTTGCATAGTCGGCCATTTCAGAAGCCTCTATGGCATAAACATGCTTTGCACCAGCCTATGAGGGTTTTTGGATGTGAAGAGAGGTAGGAAAAAAGAAAGATACAGAGTAGAGATATCAGCATAACTGGCTGTGCCATGGTTGATATCATTCATAAAAAATGCATTGATACAAACAGATCACCTGTGCTGCAAATAACGACAAAATGCCACTACCAGCACCAACATCAACCACTACGCGACCAAGAAAATCAGCACGGTTCTCAATTACAGCAGCATAATAGGTTCCTGCAAGTTTTCATATTTGTCAAGCCAAACTCTCCATAATGGGATTCAGCCATTTGATACTTCAAAAATGCAAATGGGGAAGAATTCCATAAAATTCTAGGAGCAACAGAAAAACGAACATCATCTCATGACACCCTATGAACCTCTATACGGAAATTCCCCGATCATGATACAAGGGAAACATAGAAAATATCGAAAGCTCAGAATACCTGTCCTAACAAAATCCTGCAACATATTCTGCTGATGTAATAGCTGCCCATAGTAGTGAAAGTACATTTTGGCAGAAGATGCCTCAATTTTGACATCAAATTTGCTTTTCGAAGTTGATACTGCTCCATTTATCAAAGGACGTTCTGAAAGAAAGACAGAAGCAGGTTACATTTATACAAGTCACCATCATTTATTCTTGTATCAAATTTAGTTAGTTGCATCACAGATTTCTTTTTCACAGATGTAATTACAATAAGCTTCACTGAGTAGAGCACTACGACAACATGTCCTTACATGCAAATGATCTTAACTAATACATTCATCAAATATCGGAAGTTATGCATGGTGAAACATTTCTAAGTTTTTGGTAGGAACCACGTCACTTGCTTGTTTCTTTCTTATAAGAGCAGTTGCCTTTTTATTTACACGAGCTAAAGAAAGAAAGTTCATTACCTATATACTAAAAGAACATGTATGGAAAATTCATTACCTAGTCAGTATCTTCTTTTTTTCTTTTTTGACATTATAACATATCGAATATCCAAAACCAGCCTTTTCTTATGACAAAGTCAAATATCTAAAATGAATTGTCCAAATTCTAATTTTTGTGGGGGGAAAAAACAAGTGCTTTAAAAAAAAGACAAAAGATGGATCAGCACTCAAACGCAACCAATAGTAGAAGCTTGATGACAATAACCAATCAAATGTTAATAACACTCGGCCAACTATTAAGTTCCATAATACCTCACGACATGTTAGAAAAGTAACTACTTAGTCCATCCAATTCAATAACTATGCTTCCATCTCAAGACCACTTACATTCTTCTGACAAGTGATACCTTGTATAGCTTACATAGACATTGATATTTATCAGTTTCGGATAGAGATCAACAAGAAAAGGATAAGCCGTAACAAAGTCCGGTAAAAGTAAAGATTCTTTCCACAACATTTCAAACATTCATAGTTTAGTATCTAAGTAAAAAATGTCACAAAGAGAATGCTATCAAATAACTGTTATTTTGCCACACAAAATCAAGAGACTAGCATGTCAGTAACCAAAATATCTAGACAACTGCAAGGAATCAACATGAAATGTGAACACACAAGAGAGTTATTGGAGAGGAGAATGTGGCTACTCCACAAGGTTGCATGGAAACTTGGTACAAAGCATTGCAGACATACACCAAAACAGACCTTGAACAACCACTTCCTTCTTCCATTGCTCAAATGCACAATGGAAGGCCCTACTTTCCTCCTCGTTATTAAATCGAATGGAGATTCCCCTTGAATATGATTTCTGGTTCAGAAGACCAAAGTTAATGCATAACATTAATATTACAACATCAAGTTCCTCAAACATAAAAGCAGTTTACATAAAATAAGTACCTTAAACTTTTCGTCCAGGAGAAAATAAGTTATGTCTATGGCAAATGACAAACACACATATTTTTTGCATGTAAGCAACAGTCTAATCCTAATGCAACACGTTACTATTATTATTATTATGACATCGAATACAAATTTGCAGTATTACATGTTTGCAGCATTATGCAAAGTAATGCTGGACATCTACGTACAACATATGCACATGAAAGTCATGCAGGCAGCATATTCTAATAGATGATCTTTTAATAGTACTGCAATTATGGTAGGTTGTTGTCTGGCCAATCAACTGAAAAGTTGCTCCAGATTAGGTTTTATTGTTTCTTGATAATCAAAAATAAATGAAGTTGAAGCATTCCTAATGATCTGTTGATTCTGTTGTTGATGTAACATTCACTAGAATAATTAGCATAGACAACATAGCACAACATCTCAAAAATCCTTACAAGACTGAACATGATTCTACAATTATTTGAAGGTAGAAAACAGCTAATAAGTTAATAGCACATTGTAATACTGCCTTATGTGCTCTAAATGACTACACCATACCTCTTTATTGGTGTCAGAAGCTTCGGATACGCATAAAGATTCAGCCGGGCCTAGCTTGAATAACTGGAAAAAAGAAAGAAGAGTCCAGGCTAAGATAACGCTCCTCAAATACATAACTTATTCCTAATGAACATCACATTAGAAACATCAATTTTTTTTGCCAGTTTTGTTCTTCATTTTCTGCAGTTCTTCTACTAAAATCCACTGGTCATTCTGGTTTGGTTACTAGAAATATGAGAACAAATGCACAAAACATGAAATCCCACAAAAAGTTCAAACAAATTCATAAGATTATTCATGCATTTATAACATATGTTGCTCGGAGTTTCCATAAACGTTGTCACCCATCGACATTTTTAAAGAGTCCGAGCAATATCTTTTGAAACAACATGCATCTAAGTCAGTAAGAAAATGTGAGAACCAAAACACCACCATTATTATCACTCCATCCTTTCCACTAAAAAATGACAGTCCAATGCACTAAAACTCCCACTATATACAAAATCCGCAGACGAGCCAGACCACAAGAGTTTATTTATACATAGCCTTACTATGCATTTAGCTTTAAAAAAATTTGTTCTATGTAGCACTTTCATGCATTTTTCTACATAAACAGTACATTTATCTAACAAAATTCTCAAAATCATGATTAATAAAAAAAATTAAACTACTTTTTCATACTCAAATTTCATTCTACTCTATTTTACAAAATTCGTAGAAACTAACCTGACAAATCTTAAGCTTAAACACAACAGCATTACTTGACTCAGTACCCTGACCAAATCGGAGCTCCGGCGAACCGGATACTACGATAAACCGAGCAAAAACCGGTTCAGTTTTCGAAAACAACGAAGATGAACAACTTGTAAGCTCCGATACAGATGAAACCAAAAATTGCTGCTGTTTTTGATACTTCTCCATTAAAATCAACTCTCAAAAAACCAAAAAAGTACCAAAAAATTAACACAAATTGGGGTTATAGTAAGAGTGACGTTAGGGTTTTGAGCAGAAAGTGAAGGTGTAAAAATGGCGCCGCCGCAATTTTTTTTTTAATTTATTAATTTTTTGTGTTTTTATATTTGTTTATAGAAATATACGAAGAAATAAAAATAGAAAAAATATAAAGGTTCTTGTAAAGAAGAATCTATTAATTTACCATATTAGTTAACCTATAAAAAAAAATTATTGGCATGGAATATTTATATAAAAATAAAATGTTTAATATTATTCATTATATTTCTTTTAAACGTTTGTTTGGTACGAAGGAAAATATTTTTCACGAAAAAATAATTTCCTATAAGATATTTTTTAGAAAATAACGATGTTTCTTACTTATTTTATTTTTTAATGTTTGGTAAGTAAATCAGCAAAAAAATATATATTATTTCAAATGTACTTATATGACATCTAAAAAAGTTATGAAAATTATATATTAAGTTTGGATAGATCGTTGACTTACTTATTTATCGGTTCAACTCATTTTAGTCTAATCTATTTCAATCAATGAAAAATTGGACTAATACGTAATATGATTAGGGAAGAGTGGAAGATACTTTGGGATATTGTTGACATGATTGAAGAAATTCAGGAATATATCAAGAATAATCATACACAAATAGAGCATGTGTTCAAATAATACACAGATAGAGCATGTGTTCAAATAAGCTAATCAACTAGTTGACTACGGTGGTCATAACATTTGCTGCACAGTTGTGCAAATACTAAGTTATTTTAAGCTATCAAAAAGGTTTTCTAACACCAACAAAAGGGAACAGTCAAAAAACTAGATATGTGTTGAGATACATGATTTAATTGAAGAGAACCGAGAGAAGACGAGTGAGCAACTTGTTTATCTCCATGTCGCTTCAACTGGAAAAATGAACAGTGTTAGGAGAAGATGGAAAACAGGCAATGGATATAGGATAACACTTATACGGATCATAGAATATGAAATCCAAATTGAAATTTGGACTCTTCATCTACAGTCAGTCATACCAAGATGAGACACCTGCAGGAAATGATTTAGAACTTGAAAGTTCAAGGCAAAGAAAGAAGAAGAAGGAGAGATTCTGAACCTTTGAAATCCGAACATCAGAATCGAGTTATTAATGACGTGAAGAAAATTTATCACCCACAGATGGAGGAAGCTAGTGCTCACATTCCACAAAAACATTCTACACGACGGAGAAGCAGAGAACATGAAGAGTCTGGGGAATATTTTAGGAACTCCTACAATGTAAGGAGCATGTTTTTATATATCTGAGGCACCCAGTTAGACTCGGATATCCTTCTTTGACATTTGAGCCAATAATGTTGTATTATACTCTTGTGTTGATGTATCTGTAATAAAATTCGACCCATGTTCCAAAGTTATATATATATATTAACTTGTCAATTTATTAATTCAACTTCCTTTTCATTTTAACCGCTATTCTATATCTATTGTTTTTCTTCTTTTACTTGGGACAGATGCATTTGAGACAAAACTCTTTCGGTAACGATCTTTCTATCTAACGTCTAGGTACACTCACCTCCCCGACTCGATCATTATAGGATAACACTGAATATTTATTATTGTTTATTTATTAATTCAGCTGAACCAACTCATTTTTACTCCCCATTTAAAATTAAAAGAAGTCAAACAAAATTTTCTCATATTTATTGGTAGTGAATCTAAATGAGATTTTATCATCTAATAGTAATCGGGTCGGGTCAATAATAACCCAATTGATCATTTCAAAATTTCAAATTTATTACTATTCCATATTAGTTTTCGACCTCCCAATTTTCACCATTTCTAGGGCTTCCAATTTCCTCTCTGCTAGAAGGGAATTACAGCAAATCGCTCTCTATCGTGAGAATTCTGAACAAAAATGGTAAATTCATTTCTCTATCAATTCTAATTTTTCAGTTGTTCTATGTGTACAGTCCACATTAACGGAATAGATCCAAAAAGAAATTGTACTTTTTTGGTACGTTTTTCTTTCAGATTTAGGGTTTTGACTCCGATTCTAATTTGTGTTGTGATTTATTCTCTGCTTACGTTTGTTGCAGAAGAGACAAGATTTTTATTGTGTATGATAGGACTGAATAAATAAATGTTTACGGTGTTGCTGCATTTGTTTTGGTGTGATTTGTTTTCATCTTATAGAAATATTAGCAATTACGAAAATTAAAAATTTTGTTTGAGCCGTGTATTGGAAACAACTTCTCCGACTACTCAAGGTAGGGCGTAAGGTTTGTATATACTCTGTCCTCTCCGGTCCCCCATTTGTGGGATTACATTGGGTTTGTTGTTATTGTGTAAATTAACAATTTTAAACTCGTAAAAGATTCAAATTTTTTTCATTAGAAGTTGTCCTTTTTTATTTTCTTTAGCTAAAGAAGAGACAAGTTGAAGTGAATTTTGGTTATTGAGTTGAGTGAGCTCATTAAATTAACATGAAAAACAATAATTAGAGTTCACAGAGTGGGAGATGGCTACAGGAATTATCTATATCCATACTGTTCTACTTGCAGTAATTGTAATCTCTTTTAAGCCAATTAGAGCTTCGAGGTGGTCTATATTTTGTTTCAGTTAGCCAATGGAGGACTGGAGTTGAAGTGAATTTTGGTTATTCAGTGGAGTGAGCACATTAAAAAACAAGAAAAATAAACAATTAGAGCTCCCAATGACAACTAAGCTTAATATCAACCAGCTGGTTTTGCCTACTTATTACTTTTAGTTGCTCTCTTAGACATTGATAATATGGTGGTGAATGTAGTATAATTTATAATGTGCTGCTGACATTGCTTTACTAATGCAAATGAAAGATTATACTAATGCATAATGTCTGAATTAAGAGTATATATTTCTGTTCAGTGTGTAAGAAGGTGAACTGGGGTGTATTCTGCATTATCTAGTTCCTTATGAAGTCGGAAGTATGGTACTTGTATTGATTTTTGTAACTTGCATATGCTGCTTCTTTGTTGTCTTGTCTTTTTGTTCTGAGGCTACTTTGTACTTCCTTGTCGGGTATCTTTGTTTAGTATTTATTTGCTTGATGGTTATGATTTCAATAAAACTCCCATGCTTTGAATACTTGGAAAAGGATTACTGTAGAAAACTCCTTGAACCACTTTGTTTTGACTTCCATTCAATTGCCTTGAGGAGTTAAAACTTAGTGACCATGCAAGTCAAGATAAATGTGTTCAATGCTAATTAGTTCATGTGGAGATACAGGTCGGTTCATTTGATTAATTTGTCCAGACTCTTCTCCTTTAGCTTTCGATCTGTAGTTTGTTTTGTTCAGGTGTGTGTTCATCTGTTGCTGAGCTGCTTTATTGTCACTCTTTTAAACCTAATTATCACAATTTTCTGGCAGGATGGGCATGATGGTGATAATACAAAACAAAGCACTGCTGATATGACTGTGTTTGTAAGTTTTCTGGCAAAGACAACTCTAATTTCTTTAATTGATGTTAAGCAGACTAATCACTCTCCTGCACTAGTTAACAATCTCTAAAGTTTCTAGTTCATCTCAATCTGTTCACCACTGAGTTATTGAAGCACGATTACTTGGAAAGTTGGAATCAATTCTTTCTCTTTTTTTCTCAATGGAATATCACTCGATTTTGTGATCTTTTCATCGATAAATAATAATTATGACACACGAAATGGGTCTTTAAAATACTAGCTCTATCCATAAATATGGCTTTATCGCGATGTTAATACTACAACATTTAGTTCAATTTTCATGCACTTGACATATCATATATTTGGTGTCACTATCCCTTCTGTGGTCTCTGACAGCTTTCCTAGCACATCATTTACAGAAACTAGAACATGCATGTATGCTAGCTAATTCTTACTGTTGCCTTTCCTTCTCTTCCAGGTCCAGAATCTTCTTCAGCAAATGGTGAGTCCAGTCACTTTGCAACCCCTTGGATTCTTCATATGTATCAATTATAATTATCTAACTGATATTTTTCTCTTTGCAGCAAACCAGATTCCAGACAATGTCTGAATCAATCATCTCAAAAAATATCCTTTTTTAATTTGATGTTTCCTATCTGATCCGTTTGTTTCTAACAATAAATGTCATCTCAAATGCATTTAGTTATATGTAATACTTCATAGAACTTTGAATTCAAGAACGTGTTAACTGCCTTCTTGGTTCCGAGGCTCTTGAGTGGCTCATCAGTTCCAGCTCTGTTGTCTTTCAACTTTTTAGGTTTGTATGGTTTCTGATAACCCCGCAATATGAATCTAATCTTCTTTAGTCTCTTGGAAATTTATATAGGAGTTACTGTCATCAACATTTTTCAGTATCAAATGGAAGAAAACAGTTTAGGTTTCTATTGTTTGTCACTCTTGCTTTCAGATCTCTCTCATGCAGGTGAGAGTTCTCATATTGCATAGTTGCCATATCAAACTGTTTCATTACGTCTTTAAGTATTTATATTGCACATAGTATCTACCTCTCTTTTATGAGATCAAGTTTGCACAAAATATGTTTAGTCCTTGACAAAGCTGCACTTGATGAGATGGGAAACCGGATTGATGAACTTGAACAGAGCATCAACGATTTGAGAAGTGAAATGGGTCAAGATGGTGCTCCATCACCTTCAGCATCTTTGAAACCAAAAGAGGAACAAAAGCCAGCAGATGATACTAGCGCTTAAGGCGAGCAAGTGATACTTCAAGTTTGGCCTTGGAGATAATTGGCCATGTTTGTTACCATTGTTTAGATTTGAAACTCTTGTCCCATTTCGTCTATTATGACATTTGGTTGTAATATGATACATATACTGTGTGCATGGATTTGGTTGAAATATTTTGACCTATGCTATTGGTCATTGTTGAGGTTATCAAAGTATGCTTTTGCAAATGGATTTGCCTCAAAGAATCTGAGTTCACATGTTTTTTCCCCCTTTTTTCTACTTGTTTTTGTATTGTCTTCCTTTCTTTCTACGATGTCTGACGTGAAATTATTGAATTTTGTTGAACCCATCAACTCGTAATTGGAGCTGCTACAGGTTCACAATGACATCATATTTTTGTTGGTGGATACTGACTCAAGAATGCAGGTACCAAGTACTGATTGAAGGACATGCCTTGACTCCATGGTGGATATTGTACATCTTCACACCATAAGATTCCATCTAATATTGATTGTAAGTGATTGACTACTTTAATTGTACTATTGAACATAGCATAACCCTATGCTAGGAATTTATAGTGTAGCCTTTATGTGACAAAATTGTCTCCAAATAATGTTTGAGTTAAAATAAGCAGGAAAAAGGTATTTCTTCCGTCCTAATGAATGTGACACTCTTTCTTTTCGGTTATTCTTTTCATGCATATTGATTGTTTTCGAAAAACAAGGGTCTTCCAGAAACAACCTCTCTATCTCTATGAGATAGTGATGAGGTCCGCATACATTTTACCCTTTTCGAATTCCACTTGTGAAATTTCACTGGGTATGTTGTTGTTTGATTGTTGTGATGCTTTATTTGAACTGGGTCTATCGGAATCAGTTTCTCTACCTTCATCTTATAAAGGTATCTCTACCTTCATCTTATAAAGGTAAGATTATATACACATGACACACTACTCTTCTCAAACCCCTCTCGCAGGATTATATGTCGTCGTTCAAAAAGAATGACTTGTAATAATTTAGCTTTAAAGCTCAATGTACCTTCGATGAAATGATTTTACAACCTCACAAATATCTCTGAGTTATTTCAGACCATAAGTTTTAAAAGTCAATATTTTCTTTATAAACTAAATGCTCAGTCAAATGCCATCACATAAATAAGAACGCACAGAGTACTAAGTTGCATATCATGAATGAGCCTATATACAAAATAAGATACGAGTTTGGCCGAACCCAATAACTTTGTTCTACACCCTACATACATATTAAGTTTTGCACAAAGTAACTCAAATAACTAGCTAGTTTAGTGATATATCTCAATTCCATAATGTTCAAATCTTGAATCCGTTTAAATTTTAGATGTATCTCATCTTTATGCTTTAATTATTTTCTCTTTTTGTTATGATACTATAATTAGATGATTGATTTTATAGCAAGAAAAGTGTATGGTAGGATATTTAATTTACTACTTTAATTACCAATTATAGCTATTTTTGTTAGTTATATCAAGCATGCTATGTGTTGTCTAATCTATTTTAAATTATTGAAGGATGATTCATTTTTCCATATACTGAAGTTCATCTCTTTATTTAAAAAAGGTAATATAAAGTATCTTTTGCTACATGTTTATGCATGGAATTTAGATGAATTTGTATAAAATGTTTGAAAAGAAATATATTTGGCATATAGTTAGGTGTCAAAATCAATAATTTACCTTTATATTCCGAGCTGGAGGCAAATCCAAGATTTAAACTTTCTTCATATTAAACTCAGTGTACTGCTAAAATTTTGAATTCGAAATTTTAGTAGATATTTACGTATACAAGAAAAATATCCCCATTAACTTCAGAGAATTCAGACCTATCCTTTTATAAATTTTTCCTCGATAGGTTCAAAATCATGGCATGTATCTAAACCACACATCATGTGTATGGAGGTTTTTTAGAAATGATAATATTGGAAAAAAAGTGTAATTATATTTTGAATTATTATATGAAATGGGGTGTTTAAGTATTTTTGTGAATTAATAAAGTCATCAATGCTTTTAAGCTTTGAATTGGAATTATATTTAAAGTGAAAGTTGTTATATATATATATATGATGACATATTTTGTAAAGTACATGCATTAATAGTTATTAAAGCATATTATTTGAATAACAAAAAATTTCTATATTTAAAGGCATCCAATAATTTACTGCACATTAAAAAAAAAGTGGAGAATCGATATCGGTATAGAACCAGAGGTGAATTCAAAATTTGAAATGAACATGATTGTATTATAGTAGATATTTATGCTGCTGATGAGAGATAGTTGACGGTGAGTTCAGTTAAACTTACAGAACTAGTAGCGAAATAGGAATTTCAGTAAGGGTGTTAAAGATTTACTGTGTATAAATATAAAAAAATAGGATATTAATATTTGACATTTATACACAATAATTTTTCAATAAAGAATGTTTAACTGATCATGCAGTTTCTCAGTTGCAGCTCGTCTCTTTACAGAACTCGCCCTATATCCGCTTTTTTATTGAAGTTTACTAGGGTTATGTACTCTATAAGTATTGATAATCTTTTATTAACGCTCGACCATTATATATACACCTTATGATTTTCTAACGAAAAATGTCCATCTGATCAGTAGTGACAAAGTCAATTTTTTTTTAAAGGTGTTCAAGATTCAATATTTACGCTTGAAAAAATAAATTTTAATATATATAATTTGGATAGTTTTTTGACAAAGAACATTCGACTGATCACCCTTCACTACATATGGCTACGTTCACCTTTTTCTTATTGGAGCACTCGCCCTAGATCCGCTTCTTCATAGAAGTCCTCAAAGGTACTAGTAGTCTTGACTTAATATAGTACATAATGTAATTATAATCTGAAGAAGGATGTTCAACTGATCATCTTTCATCGATTATTGTACCTCGACCCTTGCACAAAATGACCTCTAGATGTTATTTTAATCTTGATTAATTCTTGACCATTAATTAGAGTGATAATTAAGAGGGTCCACATGCATAAAAGAACTAAAAAGCACAAGCATAAAAGCACATAATTTTGTGTTTCCAGCTCAAAGTATGATTAAGTAACAAAAAAGAATATGGATTAAGACAAATGCATGAAAGGAAGTCTATTCTACTTTCCATTGAAAAGAATTTGATTTTATTTTTTTAATAAAAACATTTATGATATGGTTACTAGCCAAAGAAAGTGGAATATTTCTATTTAAAGCTTTTTAAAAATTGTACAAAAATTTTCAACATTTGATCCATTAATTATTTTAATGAACTTGTCATACTTTCATTTGTCAAATGATTATAATTATTTATTTATTGTATATCCAAAGTCATGGAATAAATTTTACTATACTTGCATAGTTTTAATTCACACTCTCATTTCCCCTTTTTCCCTAGGGGCCACCAATTAGCTATGTTTCTCGGACTGTTCAAAAATATTGTTGCATCTTTGTATTTTTCGTGGTTCAGTTATCACTTCTCTGTATGCTATGTACTGTGCTCCATAACTCTATATGTTGTTGTTATTACTTTCATTTTCGCATTATCTTTTTCAAATTAATTTTAGATGCTTTACCTGATCTATCTTAAACAATCTCTCTGTACGTTACTCTAGCTAGCTACACTTGGTATGTTTTTGTTGAGTAACATAGACAATGAGTCAAGTGGTCTTGACTTTCTTTTTTTCTTTCTGATTTGTACGCGTCTCGACAATTGAATTAACTATCAACCATATTCTCTCACCAGCATAGGTGTTGGATAACTCTACTATTCAACTCAACCACGGTTTTCACCTACTTCATTGACACTAGGCCACATGCTTGGGTGCCAAGTGGTCTTGACTCTTGAACTATATTTCTTGAGGTGATCTTAGATTTGACAAGCTTATTTAGAGCAACTTATTTATCAAGCTTTAAAAGGATCCATAAGCCACACTTTCACGATTCGTATTCATACTGGAAATCAGAATCAAACAAGCTTTTACCCTCTGTCGTGTCTCATTTTGGTTAACTTGGAACGCGTAGCGCCCCCTACAAAGGGTGTCTGCTTTCTGCCTTAAAATAAATTCCTCAGCAGCTGATGCTATTTATCCATTCAGGATATATGATGTATTTACAGTATAATTTTTATGTTTAATGTTATACATAATCTGAAGATTCTTTGCTACAAACTATTTAAAAGTAGAATTAGATGCATATTGCATTAGATGCCATATAGTGCTGTGTCAAAAGAGAATCATCTTTAATTGAACCCCACAAACAAGATGCCACAGACTGTTTGGAGTAGTAAACAAGAGAAAGATTTGAATATAGGCACTTGTTTGAGTGTTGACTCACATATTCGTCTCTACTGTGTCAGTTGAGCACTTCAGCGTCAACGAGAAGTTAGGAGTGTTTAGATTGAGGTGTCTAGATGTGCATTCTTAAAGTTTGAGTGCTTACTTGCCAACTGAGGCGAAGTGTGAGTGTTTGTATATGTGATAACATTTTCCACAAGACGAACCTATGTCTATCTTGCTCGGACTCTACAAAAATATTGTTGTACTCGTGTTGGATCCTCCAAAAATGCTCTACTTTTTGAGGATCTAACATGCAACTTGATAGAATTTTTGAAGAGTCGGAGCAACATAGATGCTGATGAACATGTTTGTGTGTTTAGACGATTCTCATACCGTTAACATGTACTGTAAAAGTATCAATCAAAAGTAAGGAGAAAAGGGAAATAGTGAAATCTTTCAAGTAAAAAGAAAGAGTACACTTATGTTAAACAAATGACTAAATCTGTTGAGTTTCTAAATTGATGTGATTGCCAGAATTTCATCTGTCTTCTCTTCACACTCCCCTTTTAGTGGAACAACAGTCCTAAAAACACTTTAAATATCTGTCCTTTGCCTCATTTTCATCTCGAAAAACACAGAGTTATAAATTTCACTTATAAGATGAAGAGCTATGCGGAATGGTATCCTATTATTATTATGTTGGCAATAGATTTTGCTTTCGCAGTTTGTAATATTCTTCTCAAGAAGATTATCATGGATGGTATGAACCATTTTGTGTTCATCACTTATCGACAGTCCATTTCAACCGTGTTTTTGGCCCCAATCGCCTTCTTTCTTGAAAGGTATCAAGAATGTTGCTTCCTAGTTTTCACTAGTTTGATGTACTGTGTCACTTCTTTTACAATTTCTTCACTATTTCTTGATCATGAAATCTTGATTTCAGGAATACAAGGCCTAAACTTACATCTCGAATCTTGTGTTATCTTTTCTTGAGTGCAATTGTTGGGTAAGTAGAACAAGAATGATATATATCATCTGTCATCTTGTCTCGGAGTGTTATCTCAGAAAGTCACTCTTCTTCTTGATTTCCGTTTTTCTCAACAAAGAAAGTGATTTTCTGAGATAATAACTTCGATATGTTTCTAAGAATGCACTGCTTTTGGAGCACATATCGTTATTTTTGAAGAGTCCGAGCAATATAGATGCTTTAAGTCCTTTCGATTACTCTGACTCCTTTTTTGCTAAAATTTTAGCACCACAGCTTACACCTTTTTTCTTGCAGGGCATCTCTTACACAATACTTATTCCTTCTTGGCATACAATACACTTCTGCAACATTTGCATGTGCATTTCTCAACATGGTACCAGTGGTAACATTCCTTATGGCATTACTTTTCGGGTATGAAAACGACTGGTTCTCTCTCATTTCAACGAGTACTAATTACAAGATTGCGCGTTTATCTAATCTACGATTAGTCTAAGATCATATGATTATGTTGCAGGTTAGAAACAACTAACATAAAAGATAAAAGTGGAAGAGCCAAAGTGATTGGTACATTAACATGCCTTGGAGGTGCCTTCTTACTGGCATTTTACAAAGGCATACCTTTAATCCATTTTTCACACATACAAAATTTATCTCAAACTTTGGATGAACCTATTACTTCCTCTAAAAGAAATGTACAATGGATCTTTGGCTCGATGATCTTATTCGCTGGAACACTTTTGTGGTCCTCGTGGTTCTTTATTCAGGCGAAAATTGGGAACAAATATCCATGTCAGTACTCGAGTACAGTTATTATGACATTTTTCAGTGCCATACAATCAGCTCTCTTAACTCTTTCCACTGATAGAAGACTCTCCATTTGGATTCCAAAGGAAAAGACCATCGACATGTTAAGTGTCGTTTATACTGTAAGTACTACGTCTCAGTCTCAAACAAGTTGGAGTTGGAAACTATCTGTTCTTGAAAACATGAAATCTTTTTAATGCTACTTTCAAGTGTCCATATGTCCTTGTCGAAATATGGTACAACAAATGAGCAGAATGAGGTTTTGCATGAGTCGAAAAATGTAGTCTTTTTTCTGAAGTGAAAGTACAAGATAAATAACAAGTCATTATATGATGAATGATAGACTGATAGTCATTATATGATGAATGATGAAGTGAAAGTACAAGATAAAACTGAATTCTTCATGTGTGACAGGGCTTAATAGGTTCAGGATTATGCTTCGTTGGAATGTCGTGGTGTGTTAAGAAGAGAGGACCAGTCTTTACTGCAGCATTCAGTCCTCTTGTACAAGTTATGGCAGCCATTTTAGACGTTCCAATTCTACACGAACAACTCAATCTCGGAAGGTGATTCAACATTTCCAAATCTTGTTTCAAGACTAATGTTTCATTTGAAGTCATAAAAATACCATACAACTAACACATTTTTCGCGAAATAATGAACATGATACAGTGTGATTGGATCAGTTATTGTAATCGTCGGACTATACTTTTTACTATGGGGCAAGACTAAAGAAATGCAGAAAGTTTCTCAAGAAACTGAAGAGAAAAAGGAAAAAGAGGCAACTTTCCAAGTTCATGAAACTAATAATGAACCAGAGATACCTTAATATCAATATTTCAACTCTGAATTACATTTTTGTTATGTAACTTTTGTTCTTTAAGAAAATATTTAACTTCATAGAACCCCTTTTAAACTGTCAATTTACAATGTTCATAAATCAAAATCTATACCTTAATTGGATGGACATAAAAGATTCTTGCATAGTGATTCTTGTTGGATGCCAGGAACAACAACTACGCCTCAGTCAGTCGACTTATGAATCCTCGTTTTTTCATTTAAGCTCAACTCATGTCATCATCACGCCAATACGTCAAATATATGTAGATAAATGTGATACTACTACTACTAAGTCTGCATTAATTCCAAGAAACTTTAGGTCTTTCGAGACAACTTACTTTCATGTGATTTTAGGTCTATCTCGTACGTTTTTAACACCTTTAGTAACCATAGTTTTACACATCTGTAAGTCGACGTAAGACATGACCAAACAACATCTCAAATGACATTACTATACCAATTCAAGAAAGTGGAAAAATAGGAAAACATGGAGAAAGTAAAAGAAACAATGCTCAAGTACACTATGATACTTAACATAGAATAAACTTTTAGCAACTTCCTCACTTTTCAGATTTTATGCTTTGTTGAACTTTTATTTAGACCACAAACATATGTGTTTTGAACTCATATTCTCAGAGAATTTAAAATTCTGAATCCGCCTCTGCTAGTCTGAATAGAGTTTGTTGTCTTTCTTCTTTCCATCTCCTCGTGGTGGAAGCTCGTTGTGTTCCATATTATCACTAATGTCCAAATGAACACCAGGGTCATTAGTTTCATAGCTACCACCTAACATGATGGAATTGTTGAGTGATTGAAAATTGCTATTTGCATACGTCTTCATCGCTTCATTTTCCTCGTTTGAATCACCCTCAATGCCAACTTTCTCCTCCATTTCACCGCGCATACTGGCTCCCATGTTGGTTCCAGCCAGAGTGATGATCCTGGTGCCACGATCATCGTCATCACTCTGGCTCGAGCCCCCTAGTGCAGCCTTATTACGAACATTTTTAAGGCTGCCTAGGCGTTTCGTTAGATCAGATATCATGTTTTTGATCTCATTGTCAGCCATTGCTTTAATCTTTTTGATCAAAAGGAGGAAACAAATCAACAATGAGAGACTGGACAAGAATTTTGTATGCAATGGACATTATTTGGAGTTGGATTTTTAGAGGATAAAAAGACACATGACAATGTTGTTTGAGGGACCAAATGCCTTACTTATTTGGCAATATAAGAATTTCTTCTAAATATTCTTGGAAATTAAAAGAAGAAAAAAAAACAAGAAAAGCATTGCTTGTTAAAGGGTTTTATTATCTATAAAAGGGCGATTTTTCCGGGGAAACAACCTTTCTACCTTTGAGGTAGTGGTAAGATCTGCATACATTCTACCCTCCCCAGACTCCACTTGTTGTTGCTGTCAAAGGGCGAGTTTTATGAAGTTTAAGTCAATCGATGTAAAGTACCATCAGGTTTCACTACTTATTTCGACATGCCTTACATACACGCGTTATATCCAATGTTCATTTGCACTATATCAAACCAATAATAACATGTCATGTGTGATATATACACGTACTATCACTTTTAAGTTATCGTGTGATTTTGATGAATTAATTAATATTGTTTGATGTGAACATTAACGACATTGAAAAGGTGAAATAAAAAGGGGGAAAGGGTGTGAACTTTCGATTGAAGACGGATTTACTCATAAATTTTTTTGATTAATTTAAATTTACGTCATGTAAGACTCATTATGAAATTTTACTGTTTAGGAACAAAAACATATGCTAAAACAGTAACACAAAAATATATTTATAGAAGAGATATGTTGATTTGATGTCCAATGGATGCATCTTACTTTAGCATCTTTATTTAGCTTTATGTTATTGGTTTATAATTTGCCCACTTTTTATAAGTTTTAATTTTTTATTTCTTTCTATAAGTACCTTGAGTTAATTTATTTCATTTTTGCTCGAAATAATTTATTTATTTATTTCATAAATAAATAATATTTCATTTTATTCTACTTATGCTACCTCCTGTGAATCAACGTCGATCAAACCTTTGAAAGAAGAACGAGATTGATAATACGCGGAGGAGGAGGAGGAGGAGGAGGAGAAGAAGAAGAAAATCCGACATATTTTTGTCTAAAATTTGTTTAAATGGCTATAAGTTAAATAATTTTTTAATTAAGTGAGTAGAACTTAAATAATGTGGTGAAAATTGGCTATATAATGCAATTTTTACCTTTTATGGACTTTTTTGGCATGGCTTAAATGGGCTTGATTAACATTTGGGTCAAGCTTGAATGAAATGATGGGCCTGTACTACTGAAAAATTAGTCCAATATGGTTCCTTCCCCTCCCTTCCGCGCGGACTTTAAGCTTCCGTTTGATCATAGATTTTGAAGTTGAAAACTTATAAATTTGTTGAGACGAAAATTGTTTATTTGTTGATTGTCGATATAATTATTGGAATATTTATATGTATACAAGAAAATATAGGGTTATATGTCACAAAATGAATTTATCTTAAGTGACCAATACAAGTCATGTATAAGGGTAAAAAGTTAGAAGTTTTGGGTTATAGTAGGTTAGTAGTCGTGTCGTTATATATTATGTTGTTATTGTCCGTCATTTATTTTGTTACTTTTATTGTCACTATATATTTTCATTTGTTGTCCATTTTAGTCATTTCATATCTAGTATTTTCTGCTTTTGAGGATGATTTTTGAGATAAGGGTTTTTCAAAAACAGATTCTCTAAATCTACGAGCTAGTAGTAACGTCTGCGTACATTTTTTCCTTCTCCAAACCCCACTTGTGTGATTTTCACTGGGTATGTTGTTATTGTTGTTTATTGACCAATACGGATCGTGGTAGACTGATAAATATTCCTTCATTCTTGATCAGAGGTTTCGATTCTAAGCACTATATATAAATCCGCCTTTATATTAGAGAGTGTTTTACCTTTAGGATTTTTTGGCTTGTCAGATTTAGTCGAGCTCTAATGCACATATCAGAAAAAATGGAAATATCTATAATTGAAAGTTGTAAAAAAAATTCTTTTTAAAATTTAAAAAATAAAATAAAAATAAAAAACTATAAATATCTTAAATCTTCTAAAAGGTGTTGAGAAGGATGGGTGAAGGTAGAGGCATAAAATCTTTTCTCCATAATTTTGTGGGACATATAAATCTAATTTTTAAATATTAATAGTGACAGAAATAGGAAAATATATACAGATACATTTAAATTTAATTTATTTTAAATAAAAATAATTTTATTTATTTTCCTTTCTTGGTATGGATTATCGATATTCAAGATAAAATTAATTATTTTTTTTCTTTCTGTCTTTAACAATAACTTTTCTAAAAGACTACAAACACCTTAATTATAGAAAGATATTATATTAAAAAGAAGAAGTAAAACGCTTGATGAAATTAATTTTTTTTCGTAGAAGCGTGTAAAAGAGAAAATACGAATAAATAGTTTGAGACGAAGGGATCCTAAACGAGATATTAGCTATCGTTGCATCTTCTTAACTCGTGGAAAGTACAAAACGATGTGTGATAACTTATAAGACGAGATAGATTGTAATAGAGGTGATTATCTAATCTCGTAAAATAAAATGTGATAAAAATAAATACAAAAGAATATATTACTTATTCTTAATAGACTAAGCGAGTCGAGTCCTTTATTCTAAATTAAGAATTTCAACCTACGAATCCACGACCAAAATCGATTATGCCAAACAACACGAACATCAATTTCATAGAGTTCAATTTTCATTTCCAATATATAACTAATATGAACTCAAAACATTATACTTTTCTTTGTCTCACAATTTTTTTTTAAGTCTGTCTCAAAAAATAAACAATGTAACTTAAAAAAATCTATTTTATCCATACGAAATGATAATTAGCTTCACAAATATTTAAAAATTATTTTAAATCATAAAATTTAAAAAATCTTTCATTTTTCTTTTAAAATATCATTAAAGAATATCACATAAATTAAGACAAATTTTTTTTACTAATTTTAAAATATCCGACACATACCCGACGACATTTTACATAAATCTTTAAAAAAAAAGAAAAAAAAAGGAAGAATAAGAAAGAGTCCAAAATGTAGAGAAACTCTCAAAGTGTATCTACAAAAGAGCCACACTTTTCTTTTCTTTGTTTCAATCAATCAAATCAAACTACTGTATAACAAAATTACCACCATTGGTGAAGTTGGAGTGAATCTCTTCATATACAGAATTTTGACTTTTTTTTTTCTCTCCATCAACGTCATCCATAGAAATTTTCTCCAATCGAGCCGCCCCATTTTTGTATTTTTTTGCATTTAATAAACGATTCTTCACCATCCAATTTGTCAGAAACTTATTTCTTTTCTGATTGTTACTTTTTCAGCTTCTGGGTATTTTTCTTTTCTGGATTTTAGCATTGTGGATTCAAGAAAGGTTAGTTTTTGTTACTGAGTTTGGTTAGTTTATCAATTCTTTTATGGTTTTTTTAGTTAATGGGGTTGGGGTAGATTTTCTTTTTTTTGTTCTCATTGTTATTCTGTGCTTTGTTTCTTTGCAAAAGAATCAAAATTAGTAGAAAAATAGAGAGTTTTCAGCTTCTGTGTGTTTTTCTTATCTGTGTTTATGTTGTAAATTTAAGAAAGGTCAATTTTTGTTTTCAATTTTATGCTGGTTTTGGTTAATCTATCAATTCTTTTCTGTCTTTGAGTTAATGAGTTAATGGGGTTGTTCTCATTGTTATTCTGTTTGTTGTTTCTTTGCAAAAAATAAATAAAGAAAAATTAGTAGAAAGATAGAGAGTTTTCAGCTTCTGGGTGTTTTTTTATCTGTGTTTTAGCATTGTGGATTCAAGAAAGATTAGTTTTTTTTTTTTTCAATTTACACTGATTTTGTTTAATTCATCAATTCCTTTCTGTTATTTAGTTAATGGGGTTGGTTGGGGTTGATTTTGGATTGTCAATAGTATCTTGGGATGTGTAATCTTGAAAAATGTGAAATTCTCTACAAAAGAGTTGTTGTTTATGGCATTTAGTATTTTGCTTCTTAGTGTGGGCATGTCTTGCCTCAATGGAGGAGTTGCTCCTTTAGTGATATGTTGGACACTGAGTGGGATGTAATAGGTATGCCTGTAATTAGTCGAGGTGTGGACTAGTGTTTACTTTCATAAGGAGATTTTGGATGGTTAATAGTATGTTGGGATATATGATGAATTTCTCTAAAAAAAAAAGCTTTTTTTGGGTGACATTTAGTATTTTGCTTCTTAGTAGGCATGTTCTGCCTCAATGATAGAGTTGCTCCTTTAGTGATATGCTGGTAAACAACCTCTTATCTTAATGGAATGGGGATATTGTGCACAATTTATGACAAAGAAGCTAGTATAGCCTAGTAAAATCTATAAAAAGTTATGTGTTGTTGTGTTGGTGGGAGTTAGCAGGTACCCAATGGAATTAATTGAGGTGCGTACAAGTTGGTTTGGACACCTCGGAGTAAAAAGGAAGAATCTACAAAAAGAAGAAGAAGAGAGTGAATGAGATTGTCTTCTTTAGTTTTAGACAATGGCGATCTCAATATAGAAGCTCTTAATTCTCAGAATGTGGCATGAGTTGGCTAGATGAATCCATTTTCTATTCAACTTCATATAACCCAATAAGCCATCTTAGTCCCTAACTCTTAACCAAATATTTAACAGAGGTCTAGAGAAAGCTGCAAGCAATAGGATTTCACCAATCCTCCCTTTCCCTATAAAAAGAGCATGATGGATAGTTGAAAGGATTTAAAGTTGTAGTGATACATGTATGTTTCTATAGGCTTTCACATTTTTGGTTTGATTCAGGAGGGTGTGGAGGTCGAGGATTCGGGTAGAAGACTAGTAGTAAATAGTTTCGTGCCTTGTTCCTCTTGTTAGTACTATTAGTATTGTTTCAGTATTTTTGTTATTTTTACTTTTTCCATATTTCTCATTCTTAGTTTTCTATTACTACTTATTATCCCTTATGCCTCTATTTTCTGATTATCATGCTGTTGTTGCTGCTTATGTCTTCATTAAATATTGCGTTTTTGCTTTCCTTGAGCCAAGGGTCTATAGGAAAAACCTTTCTACCTGCCAAGGTAGGGGTATGACTGTATCATCAGGAATAGTTCTGCAAAATTGTGTTGTTTGCAAACTTCTTCTAGCCATTTTAGTTGAAAAATTTTCCATCACACAATTATAAGGATAAGCCAAGCAGAGTTATTTTACTTCTTATATTTTCCTTTTGACCTTTTTATTTTAAAACACTCGTTGATGTATATTTTCTACCTGATTAATTTCTAATTTACAAGAAATTATCTGAATTCTCTCCTGGGGAAGGAGGAAAAAATTGGATTTTTTTTGTTGACCAGCTTCTTTGTCCGTTCAGGATGCAATCATTTATCTAATACAATTTAAAAGTAGTTGAGAATGTCTGGTAATGATATCATGAAAATTCTTGATAATAGGTATTCACATCAAATAAAATCCGTATTTGCAATAAAATACTGCATAGTATTGTCAATATGGCAACTAATGGAGATTGTTGACTTGTTTCTAGGCACAGATGATGGGTGGACAATCAATAACTGATCCAGGGGGGCAAATCAAAATAAGTTTTGGATACCAGTGTAATAACAGCACAGATGATTCTGACGAGGAATCAGATGGTATTGACGCGCGTCCTGGAAGTAAACTTCGAAGAGCCAATGGTTCCTTCTCTTGCCTTTCTGGGGCAGCTCTAAGTGCCAATGCCACACTAGCCAACACAAATATTTGCAATGGATTGTTTGGGGCTGAGATACTGCCAGCACTGGATTCACCTACTTCATTCCGACGGATACCCTCTTCTCCTTCGGTCTCAAAGTTGGATTTATTATCATCATCTTTCCAGAGTAGCTTGTCAAACTTAAGTTGTAGTCCATCCTCTCCAAGCGATCTAGCTGAAGATAATTCATCTTCATTGAGATCCACAAGTGCTCCTTCGAGGTGTGAAAGCTTCCTTAATGCAACAGAAGTTAAAGTTGCTGGTGGTGCAGCAGGTGAAGACAGAGTTCAGGCTGTTTGTTCAGAAGAGAACGGCTCACTCTTCTGTGGCATATATGATGGATTTAATGGAAGAGACGCAGCTGATTTTCTGGCTGGAACATTGTACGAAACAATTAGGCATTACGTCGGCTTATTAGACTGTGAACTTGACCGAGAGTCTAAAGTTTCTGATCACGTAGGTTCTTACGGACCTCCTTATTTGGAGGTGAAAAAGTCATGTACGTCTTTTAAGCAAAGGGTACTTAATAGCCTGGAACAGGCTCTTGTTCAAGCTGAGAATGATTTCCTTCACATGGTTGAACAGGAAATGGATAACCGCCCCGACTTAGTATCGATTGGATCCTGTGTATTAGTGGTGCTTCTACTTGGGAAGAACATGTATGTGCTCAATGCAGGAGACAGTCGAGCTGTATTGGCAACTTATGGTGAAGGCATTGGTGCTAATAGTGATGGACGGTTGCGAGTTGTGCAGCTGACTGTTAGTCATACCGTCGATGATGAATCTGAAAGAATTCAACTATTGAAGAATCATCCTGATGATCCATCAACAATTGTCGGTGGGAAAGTTAAGGGAAAGCTAAAGGTTACTCGGGCGCTTGGAGTGGGTTACTTGAAAAAGGTGCAACTTCTACTCCCTCTGTCCATTTTACTGATTTTCATTTGTGGCATCATATTGGTGCCAATATTAATGCAAATTTTTCTTTCTTTTGCTTCTTACTTGTTAGGAAGTATAACACTTCCTCTTCTTATTGCAGAAAAGTATGAATGATGCTTTGATGGGAATTCTTCGTGTCCGGAATCTTGTTAGTCCTCCATATATTTCTGTACAGCCGTCTCTGACCGTACATGAAATATCAAGTTCTGATCACTTTGTTGTACTTGGAAGTGATGGTCTATTTGACTTCTTCAACAATGATGATGTTGTAAAGCTTGTCCAATTTTACATTCAACGTTACCCTTTTGGTGATCCAGCCAAATTTCTTGTGGAGCAACTTGTCATGCGAGCTGCAGATTGTGCAGGTATGACATATGCATCATATTCTCTCCATTTGACCACATCTACTTTCATGAAATTTAATCAAATTGTATACATTAGACAACTATTTCGACTGTCAGTATATTGGCAATCTTGCATCCTTACGGTTCAACAAAGTCAAACGAAACCACATTATATTAGACACACAACATGACACATAGCCACATATTAATCAATATTTTAGTTTCTAGTTAATGCAGTGATATCAGGAAAAGAATACTCGCTCCGCTTCAACTTACTTGTCGTACTTTCCTTTTAGTCCGTTTAAAAAAGAATGCCTCTTTATTTTCTTTGACAACTCTTTCATCCCAACTTTCCACACAACATGTTTAAGACCACAAGATTAAAGGACATTTTGATACATTCTACATATCTTTAGTTTATCTTTAGTTTACGATCTTCAACTCTATGTCAAGTCAAAGCTAGATATACAAATAGAAACAGAGGGAGTAAGGTTGTATCAAGTAATATTGTCGATATGCCTGCTGAAAACAGTATGAATGCATCCCATATATTTGCAGGCTTTAGTAAGGAAGAGTTGATGAGCATACCAGCTGGGAGGAGGAGGAAATATCATGATGATGTGACAGTAATTGTGATAATCCTGGGAATGAACAAACGCACCTCAAAAGCATCGACTCGTCTATAAGTTTTGTCAATCTGAAGAACAATTTTGTCAGTTTCGTTTCATATTATTTCGTATTTTGATCCCAAGGCAAGGAAACCGAGGCCCCGGAGAGGGGGGAAAAAGAGAGGAGGGGTGGTTATTTTGCTTATATTAGAAGGATTATGCTATTCTGCAGAACACTTTTTTACTTCATTTGGAATCTGTGTATAGTGTTGCTCATCATTTTCATGAATAAGAGGAAGTGTTGGATTTTCTTTGAACATGCAAGTCTTGGTTCTCACTTTTATTTCCTTTGGTACGATGATGACATGAGTTGAGCTTAAATGAAGCAGTGAAAATATATAGATCCAACTTTCTTCGAACCGAGGTAAAGTTGTTGCCATGTGACCAGGAGGTCACGGGTTCAAGCCTAGGAAACAACTTCTGACAGAAATGCAAGGTAAGACTGTCTACAATAGACTCTTGTGGTCCGGCCCTTCCCTGGACCTTGCGTATAACGGGAGCTTTAGTGCACCGGACTTGCCTCTTTTTTCTTTTTTTTTTGCTTCGAACCGAGGGATAGTTGTTTTTTATTACATTAAGGGAAGGCCATTGCTACACTAGTGATGGGGTTAGAACTCTCTATCATAAAGATCAGTTGAAAAATAAGGTGATTTCTTTTTATTCATGTAAGTTTTGATGAACACAGTTTCCTGATACTTATGTTGACGACAAGTACCAGATATCTGGTGCATTATATGAGGTCGGTAGCAAACTGGCTCGAACGTCATCATTATTCAAATATTGTACTTTAACATAAAATGATTTTATTCCAATTTTAAGATATTAAAGAGTCTTTACTACTAACAATTATAACCAATGGTTGAAGAAGACAACTTTTGCCCTTCTTTTTTATTCTGAAATGATTCTTTGACCTTTCAAGTTTGTAAAGGTTATATTCCTTGTCTAAATAAGAAGATATTATTTCATGTGAAGCTAAAAAAAGAAAAAAAGATTATGTTTTAAACTAGCCCCACCCCTACCCCCACCCCTACCCCCACCCCCCTCCCTATCATCCATCACCAATCATTTTTTTAGCAGGATTCGAATTTATGATATGAGTCTGATTTATACACCACACGTCACACTCTTATCACTAGATAAAAGTTTGAGACTTTAGGTTGTTATGACTTTGATAGGACTTAGCAAGTTTGGCTCATATCATGAATTAGTGCAAAAACTCAAGATAGGGCAAATCGTGCAATTAGTTGAAGCTGAGCTAGTATGACATTTTTAAGTCGTGAAAATCTTCAGCTCTTCAGATCAACTGATCAAATACGTTGAGATAACATTATGAGCTGCTCTTTAATTTTTATTCTTAACAGTGAAACTTACTATACTCATCGAAACATAACTTTTGTGATATTATGATAAGAAAATATAAACTTATGTCTCGCAATTTTTTATTTTTTTTGCCTTGAGGGGCAAAAGTGCAAATGACTCCATCTAATTATCTATGGGATGGGCTTCTTCATAATGCCCTTCACACCTTTGGGCCTTTTCAACACATCACAAAAACTAAAGAACAGCCCAACAACAATAATTTTCACATTGTGGAGGCTCGATTTTGACGTCATCATTTAACTTGTGTTTATTTTTAAAATATTTTTTTTACATGTATATTTACTTCCAACAACTTTAGATATACGGTGTCTGAACTTAATTTTAACAAAAATGGCTGAAGTCTAACCGTTATTGTCCAAACATCAGACAAAAATACGTGAATTCACTAATATGTAGCTTCAGACACAATGCATGAAATTTAACTTTATCAAATCTAACTTCAAACATACATTGTCTGAAGCACGTATTTATATGCAAAAACTTTAAAAAGGTAGGTATAAGTTAAATATCGATATCAAAACAAGTCTTGCAAACTTTATCAACACATGTACAGGGGAAAAAAGATGATTATATTATATGGTTTTTTTTTAATTCAAAGTATATTATAGATATATTTTTTTTTGGTTCAAAATATATTATATAGTTTTTATGTTCTTTCTTATTCTTGTCAGTCTATGCCACTTTCTCAATGAATGGGCAAGTTTTGACTTCTTTTTTCTTACATTGAATTAAATATATATATATATATATATATAAATTTATTATTATTATTATTATTATTATTTTTCTTTAATTAAAAAAAAAATTCTGCTCATATCATGAATCTTATCCAATCCAATATTTCCACTAAATATGGGACATGAGACATCTCCATGAGTTGATCTTCTTGCTTCCCATGCATTTAATCTTACTAAGATTTATTCCTTACTTTTTGGTTATATTCAACTGGTGTCTGGTATTTCGTATTGAGTTCTATTTGATTTAGATTTACGATCTATAAATTTATTAGAAAAGAAAAAATTCTACCAAGATTTTTCTCATGCTCTTTCATCTATGCCTGGCTCGTTGTTACCAGGGGCGGACCTAGGAAGGGGGGAGGGAGTCATCCCCCTCGACGAAAAATTACACTGTATATATAAGGTAAATTTTCTATATTTTTGTATATATATTAAACTTGAACCTCCTAAAACAATAAGCAAAGTCTAGCATAAAATGAACCATGCATCATGTTTACGGTTCGAATCCCACTTAAAACATTATTTTTTAGCTTCTATTTATTATTTCTTTGGAAGTTGTATTTTGTTGATTTATTCGCACATTTATACTTTTATTATATTTCGAACCCCCTGAGTTAAAATCATGGATTCACCACTGGTTGTCACCTATGTTAAAGAGAATGAAGAGGGGCCAAGGATCTTCCTCTCAACAGTGTTTTTTGAGACTCGAACAAGGGAAACGCTTCCAATCAATGGATGTTACACGACGTAAAAGGAGAAATGCTCTACCAAGTCATGAGAATGAAAAAAATTCTCGATAAGGAGTGATTCTTCTGATTGGAGTCTTGCAAAATTATTTAGTAAAAAAAAATAATTCTTTTTAGTAGATCTTATGCAGTATAAATCTGAGTTAACGAGAATTCAATATGAATACTGAACACTTCAGATAAAAAATAAAAAGAATAAATCTTTCCAAATATGGAATATAGTATGATTAAATGCATGGGAAGCTAAAAGATGAACTTATGGAGATGTCTCATGTCCCATATTTGGTTGAAATATTGGATTGGATAAGATTCATGATGAGAAGAAAAAAAGTAACTTGTATATCGTAAATCTGAATTAGTCGAGACCTCAAAGCAGAATCGAATACTAAAATAAAAATCCAAACAAAAAACTTACTTTCTTTGTTTAAAAAAAAAGACCTAGTTTGACTAGACACGACGTTTAAAAAAATAAAGAAGATTTTCTTATTTTGTGATTGTAAGTTAAAGTTTATCTACCTCACACCCCTTGTAGTGCATGCAACCTTTTACCAAACCTTACGTGAATGCAAAATATTTCGTACACCGAACTTATATATATATATATATATTATATTATATTACACATGCATCATCAAACCCTATAAAACCCATACATTATATTCTTCTTCTTCTTCAACAACAACACCATCTTTCACATATATTCATCTTCCCCTCCCTCCCTCCCTAACTCATCATCATGTCTGGTGTTTGGGTGTTCAAAAACGGTGTCGTCCGGCTAGAAAACCCCGGCGACTGCCACGTCAGCTCCACGACAAGTCGGCGGAAAGTGCTAGTTCATGTTCCTAGTAATGAAGTCATTACATGTTATGAAAATCTTGAAAGAAAGCTTTATAGTCTTGGATGGGAGAGGTATTATGATGATCCACAACTTCTTCAATATCACAAAACATCCACAATTCATCTTATTTCTCTACCAATGGATTTTAATAGGTTTAAAACCATTCACATGTATGATATTGTTGTAAAAAATCGCAACGAATTTGAAGTTAGAGATATGTAAAATCACTGACTGAGTGAGCGTTTTGACATAAAAATTGTGAAATTTGAAGAAGGAAAAAAAATAGTATGTGTTTTCGAGCTGATAATGATATTTGGAAATCGGAGTTGTGTTTGGTTATGAATACAAAGTGAAATTGTTTTTTGAATTCCGAAAACTTGTAAGTATTCTATGTCTGAATAAAAAATGTAAGAATTATATGTTCAAATATTTACTAAGGTTGTAATAGAACAAACAAGTCGTTGTAGTATAGTGGTAAGTATTCCCGCCTGTCACGCGGGTGACCCGGGTTCGATCCCCGGCAGCGGCGTATATCATTTTTAGTGGTGGCAAGTGGCGTATATCTTTTTTATGAATAGCCAACAAACCCAGAGTTCGAGCTCGAGTCTAATTAGTGGTGGCAAGTGGACGGGTTGGATAAAAAGGGTTCATGACCCAATTACTTGCCCGTGTTTACCCGTTTCAAAAATGGGCGGGTGAACCCAATTACTTGCCCGTGTTTACCCGTTTCAAAAATGGGTGGGGGCGGAAATTCTGAGTTCACTTCAGGAATTTGATGTAGAGGTAGGTCTTAGCACCCTTGAGAAGGACTCTAAAACCCGCCAGGTTGAATAAAAAGGGTTCATAACCTAATTACTTGCCCGTGTTTACCCGTTTAAAAAATGGGTGGGGGCGGAAATTCCTAGTTCACTTCAGGAATTTGATGTAGTGGTTGGTCTTAGCACCGTTGACAAGCACTCTAAAACCCGCCAATGCTCAGGAAAACTCGAGCGGATAGGTCCTCCAAACAACAATTTCATCAGCCCTTTCTTGTAGTCCTTTTGTTGGTGTAAGTAACATCAGTTTCAGTATCTTAAGACTGATAGCAAAGCAGTTAACTTTCATAGATTCTTTTTCAAAGTGGTTTACATATAGTGTTTGTGTTCTGGACAACAAGTAAAAAGAATGTAGTTTGTCCAAAGAACTCATATACTACATGCTAATGTCACAGACTCGCTTTCTTCTTAGTCGCGCTCCAAATGTTTCAGCTCTGAACCTATACATTCCGCCATCCAATATATCTCCTCAGTCCGCGGATGAGACTTGTCATCGGATGAAAATCCGTGCAAATCTAAAGAATGGTCGATACTACCTACATCTACGCAGCTGAATCCTATCTCCTTCTTCACTCCCTTGTCTCGCATTCCTTTTCTGATGTTCGCTACCTTATCCCACTGTCCCTTCTCTGCAAACAAATTCGACATCAAGATATATGAACCTGACTGCTCTGGTTCTAACGCGATCAATGTATTGGCTACTCTTGTTGCCATGTCAACATTTCCATAAATCCTACAAGAACCAAGTAAGCTTTGCAGTACGGACAATCCAGGTCCTCCGGGAATCTGAGCCAAGAAAAATTCAGCCTCGTTTAGCCTCCCTGCGCGACCAAACATATCCACCATACAAGCATAGTGCTCTGAAGATGGTTCGATGGAATAGTCATTAACCATGGAATTGAAAATATCTATTCCAGTATCAACCATCCCTTTCCGACCACATGCTGTCAGTAAAGAAAGAAACGTTATTGAGTCAGGACTGACGCCTTTCTTCTTCATCTCCTCAAACAAAGCCATTACTGATTCATAATCACCATGCCTCGAATAAGCAGATATAATAGCAGTCCATGAAACTTGACTCCTGTCTGCTACCTCATCGAAAACTCCTTGAGATTCAGAGATGCTCCCACGTTTTGCGTACATGTCAAGGAGAGCACCCGAAACAATTGGATTGCTGTTGAACCCTCGTTTTATCAAACATGCATGGCATCGCTGGCCATGCTTTAATGAAATACACTCAGATGAGGCAATTGCGCTCAAGACACTGCCAAACGTGTATTCATTTGGTGGTAATTCCATTGATGCTGACAAGAATGTCTGCAAAGCTTCTCGAGACATTCCATTTTGAGCATATCCAGAAATCAAGGCATTCCATGATATAAGATCTCTCTGGTCGAGCTCTTCAAAAACCTTTAACACGTCATCCATTAATTGAAATTTAGCATACATGGTAACAAAGCTATTAGCAACATTCAGTTCAGAGAAGAAGTTCGTCTTTAAACAAAATCCGTGAACCATTTGGCCTTCTGTCAACGAATTCTTGACAGTTATAGAATGAACTAATCCAACAAACGTCACGTGATTAGGGTAAACGCCATCTCTCCGCATCCCATTGAAAATAGATACAACATTTTTATCATCCATGGAAAGCATTGTTGTCCAAGACACTACGTTACGTTCATTCATACTTTGGAAAACCTCGTTCGCATCTTCAGTGACATCGCACTTATAATACAACGATATCAAAACATTACAAACTGAAACATGAGTACCATACGCCATTTTAATAACCAAACCATGTATCTGCTTTGCAAGCTCTAAACGTTTCTCCTGTCCACAAGCGGATACAGCACTGGTAAACGACACATGATCAGGCTTCACCCCTTCCCTCATCATTTCCCTAAACCCCCACACAGCTTCCCCTGAGTAACCCCCTTCCTGTGCATACCCTGAGAGCAATGCATTCCACGAAACCAAATCTTTACACGACATTTCAAGAAACACTCTTTCACCTTCCACTATATAACCCCACTTCGAATACATAGTCACAAGTGCATTTCCAACGAAAACATTGTTATCAACTCCAAACCTCATTACAAGAGAATGCAACTGAATACCAAAATGAAATTCCTCTTCATCCGTACAATGACTTAACGCAGTAGTATAACTCACAGCATCAAAAACAACCCCAACGGAATGCATCCAAAGAACAAAACTCAATGCATCTTTACCATTTTCGAACCCCGAAAGCAAGGTATTATACGAAACTCTATCTGGGAATTCCAATCCATCAAACACACGCAAAGCATTATTAAATTTTCCAGTTTTACTATACATACTCATCAATGAATTTGGAACTGTTACATGCTCAATGAATCCACTCTTAATTGCCAAGCTATGAACTTGGGTTCCAAGATTTACGTCTTCTCGACAACTCTTGAGAGCTAATGCTACAACAACTTCATCAATTTCTGAGATACCCATTTGGAGCTGATTCTTGAAAAGCTTAAAAGCTTCGTTTTTGCGGTGTTGGTGTATGTAATTGAGCATGGAATGGTGAATGGAAACAAGTGCTGGCTTAGTAATTGTATCAAACAGTTGGTGTGCATGGTGAAATGAACAGAAATTTTGAACTGCTAGACGGCGGGTAAACATGGGAAGATAAACCCTCCTAAAACCCCTTTCAATATAGAGAATATATAACATACACACATATATACTACCTTGAGTTACAATTAATTTCGATTGAACATCTAAATATACGATAAAATATTCGTATTAGATATGTGTCATAGGAATATAGTATGTATACAAATTTTATAGACTCGCGACTCAAAGCATAACATAACAAAGTAGTTTGCCTCAAATTTAAAAGATAAATAAATTGTGCCTGTTTTCAATGTACATTATGTTAACTTGTAAAATATGATATCTTCGTTAATTATACATATCAATATCAACTAAAATGTATTAAGGCCTACTAAAATTAATATGTATAATTAAAAGAAGTGACATATATTAAGTGTTAACCTATTCATGTAATGAACATTCATTAAAACTTACCTCGTTAGAATTGATAAGGTAAAGTTTAGTCTTAATTTAATTTTAATTTTGATCAATAATCGATCCCCTACTTATCTTGTCATTATACCTTATTTTAATTCCAAAAATATTACTCCCTTCATCTCATTTTACGTGACATTTTTTTCTTTTTGGTCCGTTTGAAAAAGAATATTATCTAACTATTGGAATATTAACTAAAAAGCTATTTTCCTTTTCTCTTTTTCTCCTTCCCAAGAATTTTCCATTGTTGCCTTTCTTCATATTTTGAGCAGCAGAAAAAAAAAACTCTTTACATTTCTACACATTCCTTCATATTTTGGAGATTTATTAATACTTGTACATAAATTTTTTATTTTTTTTGAATTTTTTAGCCATAATTCCCATCAATGGAAGCTGCGCCTTTCTTTCTTACCCATTTTTCTCTTATCAGGTATTTTTTTTAAATTTGCTTATTGACCCATCTAACAAAATTCAATCTTTGGGTATTTCCTTTTACTAGAATTCCATAAAATATATGTTTTTCATCTTTGCTATTGTTGATTGTTAGCTTAAATTGTATTGTATAACAGGGCTCAGCTGGTTATAAGCAGTGAATAGATAAATAATGGACCCCAAATCATTTGGGATTGAAGCATAGTTAATTAATACTCATTTTGTTTCAATTTGTTTATCTGGTTTTGACCTGAGATAGATTGAAGTAAAAAGATTGAATCTTGAGGTCTTAAATGTATGGAAATATCTTTTATCTTGTGTTTTTGAACATGTAAGGTGGAAAGTTGTAATAAAGAGTTACCAAAAAAGAAAATAGATATTCTTTTTGAAATGGACTAAAAAGAAAATTAAGTATTTTGGTGGTTGATTTAATATCTTTTAGATAAGTTCAAAGTGTTTATCTACTTGTTTAGTAGTAAGTTTATTATTTATAATATGTACATGTTTGAACTTTTTTTTCAGAAATGCACCTCAATATTGTAAGCAGCTTGGCTTTGGCTATGGTGGCTTTTCAATTTCAGTAGGGCTAATTTAAGGATTTTTAGCATGGGAGTGTTTTTCTTTGGAATGTGAGTGCAGGTTGCATAGTCTATAGTGAAGATGGAGGAGACGGGGCAGCTTAAAAGGGCATTTATAGATGCCACAGCGGGGGCAATTTCTGGTGGTATATCGAGGACTGTAACCTCGCCTCTCGATGTAATCAAGATCAGGTTTCAGGTGTATATTCTGCATATATCTAGAACTTCTTTGACGATTTTTTGCTTATGTTAATAAAATGCATGATTCAATAATCACAATAGACTTATACATTCTTTCATTTAAATGTAATGATGTTGGATTTTGTTGTTAGCCTAGTTACTCAAGCTGGCTTGAGTTGATGATCTAGAGTCTTTAAGAATCATGTCAGTTCTTTTTCTTTTGTTCTTACTCAAAAACATTCTCTCTCCCTCTCTCTTGGGGGGGGGGGAGGGTGAGAGTGACCACCATGGAGATTGAGATGGTCGGTCGGACCTGTGAAGAGGAGATGTCTAGATGTCCTAGTTAGGAGGTATGAGAGGTTGGTCGTTATGGATCTAAGGAGAGGGTAGAGGTAGGCCTAAGAAGTATTGGGGTGAGCAATGTAGGATATGACGCAGCTTCGGTTCACCAAGGAGTGAGGGCATGACCCTTGATTGGAAAATGTGGAGGTCGAAGATTAGGGAGAAGGATAGTAGGAAAGCAACATATTTCTTTCCCATTCTCAGAGCGTTAATATTCTTTTTCTTGTTTTTCCTTATCTTTAGATTTCTATTACTACTTGTTATTCTCTAGCCTCGAATCATATTTTCTTCAATTTGTTTCTGCTGCCTCTTTTTCATCGATCCTTGAATCGAGGGTCTATCAAATATAACCTCTCTACCTTCTCAGGATAAGGGTAAGGTCTGTATACACTCTACTCTTCCTAGACCCCACCTATGGGATTACACTGGGTTTGTTGTTGTATTATCAATCTCTTTGCTTGGTTATACATCAAGAGCTGAATGTTTTCTTATTTACCAACTTTTCAGGTCCAACTTGAACCTACTAATCAGTGGGCCTTGCTTCGGAGAGATGTGCATAGAAATTCTAAGTACACTGGGATGCTGCAAGCTACTAAGGATATACTCAGGGAAGAAGGCTTAAAGGTATTTGTTATTTTTGTCATGAGAATATTAAAAATTTGACTCAGATACTCGATGTTCGCATCCCAAGCATTTGTTTGAGGCAACAATTTATTCTCCAGAAATAAATGAATTGCTGAGTACTGTATATTATTGATTGACTGACTGCTGGAAACACAATATTTCTTGCACTGCATATGGTAAGATATGTCCATGCTTCCGGTTTTTCTCCATTGCCTAGAAAGTTTAGTCTCAATAAAATAAGCACAGTACTATATGACTTCTCATTGAAACTTGTTCTCATGAATATGTGATGTTCATTTCAGCTCTCTTCTGATCTTAATTTTTGTTTTGTTATAGAAATTGTGGAGACATGGTTGATAGAATCTGTTGGTTAATTTTAAGGTCAATCTTGTGGCTCTGTTCTTCCCAACTAATTCTAGCATTGACAAGTCTGACTACGTAAACATTCGGAAAAGTAATCTGCTTATAGAGACACTCATTCACACAAACTCAAAAAGTAAATGGTGAGGTCTTCTCAATGGAAGTAACCGGGGTAGGCCTTGGAACAGTAAAAGTCTAACATGGGTGCTTCCAAGTGCTAATGACTATGTTCTTCTTCTAATAGTGTGTGTTGGCCCAACAGGGGGAGGGGGAGGGGGAGGGGCAGTAATTTGTAATTGTTAAAGTTAATTATTTTAGCAGTTGATGTCTTTCAAACTTGATGTTAGTTTTGATAACTTCTTTTTGGTTGCACATATCCAATCTTGTCACAGGGCTTCTGGCGGGGTAATGTTCCAGCTTTGCTGATGGTTATGCCATATACTGCCATACAATTTACAGTGTTGCACCAATTGAAAACTTTTGCTGCTGGTTCTTCAAAGTCAGGTTTGTCAGAATACTCATCCCCTACATAGAGGGAAAGAAATAGGATAGCATTTGAAGGGGTAAAAAATGACTTGCTATGGCTGAGATCATTTTCTACTATTTTCATCAACTGTGTTGCACTAGTGAGATCTTTGGTGTCATGGATGGCTAGGTGTCAATTGTAGATAACCGTTTCTTTGTGAAGGATCTGTCCTTTGTTACACGACTTCTACTCTGTGATTTTCTCATTAAATCAATATTATTCATCCCTGCCTGGAAACAACAACAGCATACCTAGTTAAATCCCACATGTAAGGTGAGGGTTGGATGTACACAAACCTTACCCCTTCTTTGTGGGATAGAGAGACTGTTTTTGATAGACCCTTGGCTTTAGAGATCATCCCTGCCTAGATATTGAAATTTATGCATAACATGTCTGATGTCCCTGACTGTGTTTTATTCATTTTGATTTGATGTATTTCCCTTCTCCTGAGATCTACAAACTTCTGCAACCTGTGTGGTTTAAGAATATAAATTTTGTAAGGAGTTGCATCTCATCAATGATCTTCCTGAAATCTAACATAGTTATTTCGATGTTAAGACATGCTTTGCATAGAGCATTTTGTGCAAACCGTTGGCAAGCCTTATCATTTGATGATTTGATTGTTTTGTATGATGCAGAAGATCACATCAATTTGAGCCCTTATCTTTCTTATATCAGTGGAGCATTAGCAGGATGTGCAGCTACAGTTGGTTCATATCCATTTGATCTCTTGAGAACCATTTTAGCCTCCCAAGGGGAGCCAAAGGTAATTGGCATGCCTTTTGTAGGTTCGAAGATATACTGTGTTGCGCCCTCCATATGTAACCTGTATTTTCTGCTGCTTTATTTTGCAATTTGATCATGAAAGTTGATTAACCAAAGGTTTTCCTTTAATCAGATTTTATCCGGATCTCCAGTCTGTACTTTGGTGTTGATATAGCTTAGTCATGTGGTGAAGCATGATAAGAAATATAACAAATGAAGAGACATTACTATTTAATATTAGGGGGATGCAACAAATTAAGAGACGGATTTGCTATTTAAATGTATTTTTATATTTAAACAAAATACTTTGTAAGCAAACGTTGATTAGTGTTAAGTCATATTTCATTAAGTTTATAAGTCATAACATGTACAACACTGGAAAAATCTAAGAAACAAATATTACCAATGTTACACAATGTTACAAGCATCAATTTTACTTAAAGTTGCAAAATATATATATTTCAATTTTCTCAAAATGAGTTACCTTTTCCAATGCATCACTTAAGGTAAGAAGTAGACTAACAATAACAACAATATACTCGGTGTAATCCCACAAGTGGGTCAGGGAGTGGTAGAGTGTACACAAACCTTACCCTTACCTCGTAGAGATAGATAAGTTTTCGAAAGACCCTTGGTTTAGAATAAAGCAAGGTAAGAAGTAGACCCTTTTCCTTATTTTTCGTCATGTCCCTATTGCCTTGTAGTGGGTTTGCAAATTTGGTAAATTGTTCTTTGTGAACCGAAATCTCAAACAAAGCGCCGGCACCTAAACTTTAAGGGACATAATAAGATGTTAAGGTGTGTACTATTTCTAAATATCTGTTAATGAAGATTTGATGAGGTTGATTGTTATGCCAATGTACAGGTTTATCAAAACATGAGGTCTGCATTTGTTGACATATTCAGAGCTCGAGGTGTTCCAGGACTCTACGCTGGGTTGACGCCAACACTAGTTGAGATTGTTCCTTATGCTGGTTTGCAATTTGGAACTTATGATACATTCAAACGCTGGATGAAGGTAAACCTCTTAGTCCCTCCAAATTATATTCATTACAATGCTCTTTTTGTCCCGCTCTTGGTATATTTGATGCGAGGTTGTGATTGCTTGGGCCATTGGGATAATGTAGTATTTCAGGTGTAATGGTTTGCTTGATAACGCAATGTGTAGGTGGACCTGTGTGGATGGGGCACTCTTAGAGACTTACTTGTTTAACTTGCCAATAATTATAGTAACATACTAGATATAGTCGTGTCTTTATATCTTGTGTTGTTACTGTCCATCCGTCTTATATTTGTTACTTTTATTGTTTTTATATATTATCATTTGCTTTCCACTTTATATCTAGTATCTTTTGTTTTGGGGCTTGATATTTTTGACACGAGGGTCTTCCGGAAACAACCTCTCTATCTATATAGGTAGTGGTAAGGTCTGTGTACATTTTATCCTCCCCAGACTCCACTTGTGGGATTCTAATGGCTATGTTGTTGTTGTTGCTGCAAGATATAGTCTACCTTAGAATTTCCAGATTTTAAACTGGTTATCCTTTTCTTCCTCTTGCTTTGTAAGGAAATCCACTCAGTCTGTAGTGGTTGTCTATTACATGCTGAGACTGGAATATCCATCCATTAATGAACTATGCCTCAATCCATGGGTAGGTTCAACGAGGGGTAGAGGCAGGCCCTGATTAAGTACTGGGAAGAGGTGATTAGATAGGACAAGGCGCAATTTAAGCTTATCGAGGATGTGACCTTAGACAAGAGGATATGGAGGTCACAAATTAGGGTAGAAGGTAGTTAAGGGTTGTCTCATTCCCCTGCGGGAAGGGTTGGTGAGTACATAGATAACATTCGCATAGTTTCTTGTTCTTCTATCACTTGCTACTGTCTCTGGTTTCTTGTGTTCCATTTATCACGTTATTCTTCTCTATACGGTCTGTTACACTTTCTCTATTATTTGCTATGCCTTGTTCTACCTCTGTGTTGTCTTTTTTGAACTGTTGTGTTATGTGTTGCTTGTACCGAGGGTCTTTCAGAAACAACCTCCCCAGACCCTACTGGTGGAATACATTGAGATGTTGTTGTTATTGTTGCCTCAGTGCATCCTAAATTTGTAATCATCTATGTGAATCCTATATACCAGTTCCGCTCTACTTGGGTTAATTCCATTCCGATAATGAATGGTGTGGTCCAACACCTGCTGCTTATAATATAACGTGTGAATGGCGAAATGTTTAAATTTTTCAAGTTTATATGATGTTAAAGTTCATTCTAACAGTTTTTTGCATACTTTTTTCCGCTTACACAATTTGACTTGGTCTAATTTTTTGTAGGCCTGGAATCGTCTTAGATGTTCTGATTCGAGCCAAGGTGGTGAAATGCTTTCAAGCTTCCACCTTTTTATCTGTGGTTTAGCTTCTGGAACATGTGCTAAAGCTGTCTGCCATCCTCTTGACGTGGTTAAAAAGAGGTTCCAGGTAGATTTCTGTCTTCATTTATCTCGTGCCTCGGTATAATCATCAGGTTAAAAGATTAAGGGACTTGAACATAGAATGAAGGCTATTAGTCAGTATGTTTGTCTGTAACTATCGAGTTCTGAAACCATTAGCGCTCCTGTTATCGCCATGGATTTTGAGAGTAAATGTGTTTTTTCGTATAAGCTAGGCATTTCTTGTTCTCATTTTGCATTAGAAGCATCCTTGGAGGTAGAGAGGTTGTTTCCGATAGGCCTTACCTTTACGTTAGAAGCATCAGGAGAAGGGAAAAGAGATGTAAATTTATTGCATAGTGGCTCAATTGGCAAATGTTCCAGGACTTGTGTTAGTTCGCGTGTTGTGCCAGGCAAACTAAGTCCAGTATTTAAGTGAAGAAGGGTAGGGGGCGGGCTCACATTCCCGACTTTCTGACTCTTGTTTGGCTCTAGACGAATTTCTTGATCATAAAAACGATTATTGCATATTGTGTGAGCATCTGATGTTCAACCACATACAGAACTGTCATTTCGGACCAGCTAACGTCTACTACTACCATATCTCTTTTCAGATTGAAGGACTACAAAGGCATCCCAGATACGGGGCTCGTCTCAAGCCTCGTGCATATCGAAATATGTACGATGGCCTCCGCCGGATCTTGCTGGAAGAAGGTTGGGCAGGACTGTACAAAGGCATCATCCCATCAATTGTTAAAGCAGCACCAGCAGGTGCTGTAACATTTGTTGCCTATGAATGTACATCAGACTGGCTAGAGTCCATTTTGACTTGAAAAGTTGCTCTATTCTCTCTTCTTTCCTTTAGTACCGATTATGTTGTTCGAACTCTCCAAAAAATTGCTGCTTTTAGAGAATACGACATGCATTGACGATATTTTGGAAGAGTTCAAGCGACAACATTCATCATCTACATTTTGGAAGAGTCCAAGCAAGGGTTGTGTGTGTATATTGTATAGATTTTCGTGAACGTGATTATGTATATACTTTTATGAAATTGGTTGTAGATCAAAATTTCAAGTCTTGAATCCGTTATTATTATATCGCACTAAATCGACTATTTATCTATAGATTCATATTGGACCAAATAAATAGAAGAAAAAAAAGGCACTAGTAAAAATTACTTAATTCACGTGAATTCATATACTATAGTCTGTATACATGCAGATAATTAATAAACTAAATAAACTTTAAAAAAAAACTCTAATCAATCATCTCAAAATTTAACTAATTTCTAAATAAAATTTAAAAAAAATTACTAATCACTACCATTAGGTTTTGACATTTTAACAAAAGAAGATTAAGAACAATAATAATTATTCAAAAAAGAAATAATTGTATACATCCATTTGATAAAAATTACAAATAAAAACAACATCCCAAACCCACCGACGAAAATCGAGCACTCGTCATGGCTAGACAACGATCTAAGGTTCAGAGTTTGAGGTTCGAGATTACAATAACAAATTATCAAAATAACATTAAATTGTGCATGTGAGACTATATAAAGGTGGAGCATAGTGTTGGAATGTACTGATGGTGTAAAAATATTTATAGAATCAGGTCAGTTATAAGGTAATTTTATTTATTTTTGGTGATGTTTAATAAATGGTAAATTGAGAGTAAATGGTAAGAAGAAAAATTGTATATTTTTTATCATTATTTTGAAGTTATTTTATTAGTTATTATATATGGTAAAAATTATAAGCAAGTTGGCATTTGAGTTTAATTTTCCTTTTTTATTTTTTTTACCCGTTAGTTTTTTGAATTTTATTTTTCTTTGGCAAGAATTATCAAAATTAAAAATAATTTTTTTATCGATTTTCCATAAAATATTACTCGTTTGGTGAGGACTTCTGATCACATCGTAAGCTAAATCGGTGTTGCGGAATAGTCAATGGGCTAATGGGCCTATTGCTTTTGGAAAGAGAAGTGGATCAAATATGAAAAGGCCCTTTTGAGTCCATAGGCCCAAAAGGGCGAAGTCAGGATTTTTATCTACTGTCGGAGTCAGTATTTTAATTTATGAATTATTTATGATAGTTGGAGTAAACTCTTATCGCGTACTGCAAGATCCTTTCGAAGGTAACGTTTTTAGTATAATTTTCGTTATACAAAAATTCAAATTCAAAATCTCTAGTTAAGTACGAAGAAGAACACCTCCGACATTAGATGAAAAGACAATTTGGGACAAAATCATCCTCAAAATTGGTACCTACAATAATAAGGGCATAATGACCACAAATATTTTTTTCAATATCAAGATTGAGCTTTACACGTGGCAACAGCTCATTGGCTATCAACCTTTTGTTTAGATAAGAAAATGGATAAGACATTCACATAACATTTATTTGTAACACACACACCAAACCATTCTTCTTTGCACAAGAAATCAATTCTAGTAAGTATTATTTGAGTTGATCAAATGGCTTCCATGACAATGACAACCTCCTTGACCGGCGGCTCGGTCGCGGCCCTGACTAGAGCCCCGATCGCGAATAATCGCACTAGGATTGTGATGGTAAAGGCCGCGAGTTCCAATGTGTCTGAGGGAGAGAATGTTATAATAAGCAACAAGAAGGAGATCAACAACAACAGTGGTGGCCGTAGGGAGTTGTTCTTTGCTATGGCGGCCGCTGCTGCATGTTCTGTTGCAGGGGCCGCCATGGCAGATGATGAGCCGAAGCGCGGCTCACCGGAGGCTAAAAAGAAGTATTTTCAAGTTTGTGTCTCAAATCCAACTGCTAGAATTTGCCGCAATGCAACTTAGAAGGGCAAGTGTTTATGTCTATTTATTTATGCAATGATTTTTAATTAATGTGAAAAAAATTTAAAAAAAATTGTAAAACTTTCTCATGCAATATTTCAATTTCCCTATAATTCCTAGTCGTTTTTCGAGTATTATCTTCGGCACGAATAATTCAGTTGATCTGTGTATAAATAAATAAACATAACCTCTTTATCAGTTTTATATTTTGATAATTCATCGTTAATCCATAAATAAATAAAATTATCATTTTTTTTTTATTTAGCTACAAATTTTATCAATTACTAAATTTTTTTCTTTAGTAAATAAGTGAATGTATTCTTGAACTTACTTTTATATATTTAAGAAATTAAAAGCCATAAAATACCATAAAAAAATTACAAGTGTAAATATTACTAATTTACAATAAACTAATAAATGATTAATAATAATCCTTTAATAAAAAGGATAATTAATAAAGTATTTGCAAAACAAAAAAATATAAATTCTCAAAAGCCTTTAATTTTTTCCAAATACCAATGAGTAAATTTGGTTGGAATTTGGCATTTTTTTCCCTTTATTTATTTCTGAAAATTCTATTGCTGTTAATTTATTTTTGAAATTAATAAAACAATAGCCCATTGATTTTCCAGTTTCTTCATCTCTAATCACCTCCACAGAAACAAGCTGAAAAAAATAAATAAAAATAATTAATTAATCAAAATTATTTAATAAGAAAATTAAATAATTATTTTACTTGCAAGTGTGAAAATAATATATATGAATATGAATAAATATAAAAAGAAATTAGGTTTTAAATTTTTTTTTACCTTTTTGAATTTGTAGCAGCATTTGTAATATAAATAATTCTCATCCATCCAGTCCTGCAAATTATCAACCTTAATATAAAATTTATTCCCGTCTTCGGACTCTGCGCATAAAAAAAAGGTAAGATAAGAAAATTCAAGTAATTTTTGTCAGAATTATCAAAAGTTTTTTAAGTCGTAAGTAGTCTTTCATCATTAACATGATTTGAATATGAAAACGATTGTGTAACATGGGCGAATCTTTTGTTAAAATAAGGCACGTGATGTTGTGATGAAGATTGAATGACGTACTTGGTTGAATGCTAAGTTACTTACCCATAGGACATTGGGGATCAGTTCTCACTTAATGCAAATTTTTCTTCTTTTATTTTTAATGGTGCATCGTTTTCAAGAAATTTTAGATTCGCCGATCTACTTGATAGGAAACACTTTATATTTCTCAAAATTTTCGAGGCAAATCTGGATTAGTCGTACCCTAAATTAGGTATACTGCAACAACAACATATCTAGTGTAGTCTCACAAAGTAGGGTTAGACTTCGGAGAGAGTACAATATACACAAACCTTAACTTACCTCAGAGATGTGATACAAAAGTTGTTAATAAGTTGTTCGGAAAGGATAGAGTGTAAGTAGACCTTACCTCTACCTTAGAAGTGAGGTAGAGAGGTTATTTTCGATATACCCTCGAATTTCGATTCAAGACAAAAATAGTCTAGAAAAAGACATAATGTACTACAACAACTTAGGTATCATATACTACACAATACTACAACAACAATATATCTAATTTAATCACACAAAGGGAGGTCGGAGAGAGTAGAATGTACTGGTAGAGAAGTTGTTAACAAGTGAGGTTGAAGAGGATAGAATGTACACAAAGTCGCAAACCTTAACTTACCTCAGAGGTGCGATACAAAAGTTGTTAATAAAGTGAAGTCTGAAAAGATGTAGAGAGACTATTTTTGATAGACTCTCTGTTCACGACAAAAACAATCTAGAAAAAGACATAATACAAGCACAAGAGACAATAACTAATGCTAATAAAACAACATATAGTAGCAGAACAATATTACAAACGTCGTCGAGACATACAAAATTGAAAAAAATATTATTAATTACCTGAGAATTTTGGCACATAAGGAGCAAGTTGAAAGATATCAACTCTGTAACCATTGTTGATTTTTTCCCATACTTTAACTTGATAATGAAGAATTTTTCCAGAATAAAATTCCATAGCTGCCAAAGTTATATAATAAATTGCACCAGCACTAGGTTCAAAATTAATATTTATAATTTTTAATAATCCCAATTTTGATGAATTTTCCAATTTTTCATTATGTTTATCAACTGCAAAAATTGCTGCTTTTTTTGCTTTTTCACAATTTTCATCAATTTTCATTATTCCACAAGGTATTTCCTTTCCATAATTGTTCATCACATAGAAACCCTACATATTTTAATAAAAAAAGAAAAGAAAAATTAGTATTCAAACAATAAATAAGAAATAAAAGACGAAAACGTGTCAATATGTGATCGTGGATGATCAATAATGTATGATAATAATAATATTATTTGATATACTTTACCATAATTAATAACAATAATAAATAAATAAATAACTATGATCTAGACTGTGTTGATTGAACTGTCACTATGTGATTGTGGATGATCAAGAATGAAATAATATACCGATGATAATAATATAATATTCAATATACTTTAACATTCAATAAATATTTTCAATTTATACGATCAGGGATGAACAATAAATAGGTCACATAAGAAATATTTATAATCATAATTAAATAACAATAATAACGAGTCTGATCGTAGATGATCAACAATTAATTAATAAATATTAGCAATATATGCGATCGAGATGAACACTAAATAAATCATATAAATGACGTTTAAAATATTTTCAATACGAGCTAGAGCTTAAAACAACAACAACAGGAGGATAAATATCATAATCGACGAAATCTTTTAGTTATTATAAGTAAAAAATATAATTTAATCCAAGAAATTCTATAAAACCTAATTAGATATAAAATTAACAAAAAGTTGGAAACTTAATTAGAGATTAGTAATACCTGACTTTCAATTACATCTTCCAAATATTCTCTTTGTTCAAAATTATAATCTACCATGATAATTATTCTTCTTATTTTGTGAATTAAGAAGAAAAAAGAACAATTAATTCTTGATTTTAACAATAAGTATAATTTTATTTATAATACGTTTGAGTTAAGAAAAATAAAATAAAATTTGATGTTTACAATGATTGGGAAACAAGAAAATTAATTATGTCCTATTCCTATTAGGATTCCAATTAAAGTCTTTATTATATTAAAAAAGAATTTCAAAATTTAAAAAATACGTAATAATAAAAAAGAAGAAGTTAATTCCTCATATTTCTATATTTTTTCTGAGGTGATAAAAAAAAATTGACAAATAAATCACCCTAATTATTGTCATTTCATAGAATCGTACAAAAGATTTTTATTTCATATGATTATTCGCTCAGTTTTTTTCTAATTAACAACGATAATGGTTATGACTGAGGCTGATAATGGATAAATAGTAGACGGTAGCGATATATAGTTGAAAATGAGGAATTACAATGACAATAGCGACTATAGCGGTACTTAACAATTAAAATAAATGAAATAATGTTGAACTATTCTTTATAAAAATTCTCGAAGGAATATCATGTCAAATGTATTTCACTGCTTAACTTGTTAAAAAGATAGTTTAATGCATAAAACGTTTCACGTTAGTATAGTACAAGAAAAAATCACATCGCAAAAAATATAATATAAAAACAACCTACCATAATGCAAATATATATTAATGACTATATACATTGAAGAATTATCATATAATTCAAAACAACCTCCTTATATATATATATATATATATATATATATATATATATATATTGTATTGGATCGTCTTTGATCAGGACAACTATTAGGCCCTTGAGCAATTAGCGTGACTCGATATCAAGTCTA